>MU005586.1:736164-864753 GCA_010405425.1 Lentithecium fluviatile CBS 122367
CTTGGCTATGTGGAGGCATATAGTTGAATTGAATCTTGCTATCTTCTTGAATTTCAGTTTCGTAATTGCTGCACTCTGGCTTGGCCCTTTCACAAGACGCCCGTTGCTGTGGATTCTGACTTCTAGAACTATCCGTTTAAATTGGCTGGAACTTTACATCATACATTGAGATAGACTGTGATACCTTAGGAGGGTTGGCAAGGGTTGACGAGAGAGAGTTCATGATCAAAGGACGTCGAGTCAGCAATGATTACTTAACGGTTTCTTTGCTTAGCTAGTCATGAAGGAAGAGTGTGTATGATACTAAAAGTGACCCATTGTTTCTACATTCCCCCTGCGTCATCCCTGACGCACTATTTGAGCAGACTCAGAGCCGTTCTTGCGATTCTCTACTTCCTCTCCCGAAATCTCACATTTCAAAAATAAATAACTTCATTATCGGATTCTTATACTAAAATTTCTTTGAACCTTTCTAAAACAAGACTCATAAACATTCGCGCTGCTTTCCCTTAGGACAGCGTTTCCAGAAAGTCAGAGCACCGATAATTGGTTCCAGCATGGGTACCATTATCGAGAACACTGAGGGAAAAAGAGAGACCTCATCCATGAACATTCGAATCCCTAGAGAGTACTTCAAAAAATAAATAAAGTAAGCTAAGCTCAGATGCACTAGAGAAGGGTGGGAGAGCTTCTTACTTGTTCTACTATTTTTGCATAATAACCGATATTAGGATTAGCGATTCGACCGTGACGATCGAGCGTACTTTATGGGTTTACAGGATGCTGAGCCTACTGAAGTGTCGTCTTCTTGGCTGAATTCTGGGCTACTATCTACTTTACTGTCGATCTCCTTTGAAATGGAGCTCACCGGAGGTCGCAGCAGTGGAAGTAGTGATACCATGGCGGAGATACGAGAGATACTACGGCCTACTTGGTCCGGTACTGAGAGTTCTATTCACTGGACCGGGAGTGCAAAAGATTACGGAGTTGGTTTCTCAGTCAGAACGTGAGGAAATTGTAGTAGACTTTTCGGAGTTGAATATGTTGGAAGGCTCAGATGAAGAGGATGATGATGACGACGATGAAAGCGATGACGACGATTAAGCCGTGTACGGGGAAATATGTAACCTAATTTGGGGTTGCCATACTGATTTCGCGCCAATGCATACCTGCTATGAATATGACGGGGTCCCTAATTTGCCTGCTTTTCTTGATGTAGACTCACAATTGGAAGAGTCATATGCATGCGAGTTCGATACCAGGTTCCCAAGGACGACCCGTGCTCCAACCCCCAACCCCGCTTGTACGACCTATTTCCCGCGCCGGCATTTCCTTTGCCACTACTCATTGACTGCGATAGTCAGAGCATAGATATAACTCGGGTTAAGGGCCTCAGGGAGTCACGTACACGCTGATTCGTACGATAGGAGTCATTGGATGTTTAGTATATAAACCCTCAACTTCGATGTTAATATTTATATTCTCTTTCTCGGCTTCAATATTCATCCACCTCTTCGCTTTCAACGAGCATCGACCACAGCACAAACCAACATCACCCTGAGCCCTGATCAAACCCTTCCAAAATGGGAAACCCGACGGCTGGAGAAAAGTGCGTGACCCTCAGAGAAGGAACCAAGGTCATGGCGGAGCAACGGAACCAACAAAGGGAATGGCTGAAGGCATCTATGGGGGACTTTAATGCTTGAAAGCGCGCGGTTTGTCATCGCCAAGGACGCTGGCACATCCGCGAAACTCTCCATCTTTAGCAAATGGCTTGCTTGGTTCCTTGACTCGCGACCGAGCAGATAATTATAAAGGAGGGGCGGCCGATATGAAAATTTGAATTTCCAAGGAACTGGAGAGCGGAATGGATGAGAAGAATCTCCAAGAGATTGAGAAAAGCTTGAAAGGACTGGAAAGTAAGCTGGACGAGCAGCACTTTCAAGAACTTGGAATCGTGAAATTCGAGGCGTCTTGACAGTTGTGTGTGCTGGTGGATTGTTTCCCAGAAGAAACGACTGCTGGTTTCGCATCGGACATCTTGACGCGGCAACTCGTATATCAGCTCGCAGAAAGGGTGGATCCTGATGGAGTCATTCGAAGGCAAAGTCTGAGGATTCTCTCGAGGATTACGTCATTGCTCTCCTAGACGTGTGTCCGCCAGATTGTGGGATTTTTATTGCCGTGTATGGCAATGAGTGATACAAAAACCACGATGACCTCAAAAGAGCGTGCGATATGCTCTGGAAAGCTCGAGAGATCTGTTGGCGTGATCAGGGGAAGCGGAAAGGGAGGTCAAGCAAATGAAGGACGAGTCGGAGAAAGCTTCCAAGGAACTGGATGCAGTGGAAAGAAGCCTTGAAATGGAGACAAACGAAGAGACAGCAGCTACTGGGGGGTACAAAGGGACATACGCAAATGCATAAGCGACAAAGCAGAAACTCGTGCCTTGGTCGCGATGCAACGCGGGCCGCCCTTCAGGGTCATTTTTGCTGGACCAGGAGCTGAAGATGTGGCCAAATGGGACCCAGAATTCCATTACCTCAAGTTGTGAGATGCAAATGGCGATACATCTGCTATGTTGAGGCTGCGCTGGGGTTGGGATTGTCGGTGGGCTTCGGGTTAGCTTTGTGACCCCCTCTAAGATGATATCTACCTTTTCCTGGCCCACGTTGTTGGTTGCACTCCATACGATAGATCTTGATGAGGTAACTGCTGGCAATCTGCAAACGTTCAAATGATTTGATGAAGGAGCGGAGCTTCTGTCTCCACAGCTGAAGCTGCATAAGCGACTCGATCTGTGCGTTTGGGAAACTTCCCGATAAGGCAGGTTTCGTATATCCGTCGATTGCAGTAAAATCTGCCTCTTGAGATGCCTTGCAGATTGCCTGGTAAGGCTTGTCTCTCAGCCCGCTTGCCGAGCACGGCGACATTGGAAGTGCCCCCATGTCATTGCCTCTGCTCCCAAGTCCCCTCTGCGCAGAGCAGCTACTGGTGTCATTGAGCTCAATAATATACTATGGCTATGTTGCCTGGAGTTGCTCATCAAGAACTGGATTCTGTCAAACACAGCCGTCTATCGGGAAACAGCGGCCAAATGCCACGCCTCCAATGTTCCTATGCTTTAGCACAATAGCGGCCATGTCGCACTGCAGTGACATTTGCAGCCGAATGAAAGATGTCATGAATTTGTTTGCTCGTGGCATTCCTAGAGAGTGTTGTATGACCGCGAATTCGGCTAAGCTCGCGCGCAAGCCGAGGGCGAACGGCTACGAGCCTAACCAATTAGTTACAGACCAGAATGCGTTTCAAGCCTTTGTCTTGCCACTCTTTTCGCAGATACACCCCTTCCCGTTGCTGAGTACTTTCCTAGAATATATATCGACTGCTTAGTGAGAGTGCCTTTTGCCCAAGATGACTCGGAACACGCCGTTGCGGGGTCACATGCGTCGGTGTCGCCCGCGTGCCACGCTTCTTGGTGATCTATCTTGCCGCTCCCAACGAGTGCTGTCCACTCCTAACACAGCACCATGATCAAAGGTACCACGTGAAATTCGTTGCACCTGCATTCAATTCGTGCTAACAAGCATGTAGGCGCCTTTTCTACCGCCCCAGACGCTTCCCCAGACCTTGGAGCTGCCCTCGTCGACGACCAGATCCCATCCTCTGAAGACGATGAGCTGAGCCCCGACTCCTCCGAGCCCGAAGCCGATGGCAGGCGCATTAAGGGAAAGGACGGTGCAACGGGGGCGGCGCAGACTACTACCGGGACGAGCATAGAGGAAGAGGACAATGGCGGGTCCGACGGTGCACAAGGTGCTGGATTGCTTGCCCGCGACAAGCAGCGGCGGACCGCCTTCTATGACTACCACTCCGAGAAGCAAATGAGCCACAGCGAGGCGAAGCAATTCTACCAGCGCCATCAAATGGAGAGCCAATACGGGGGGTCCCAGGCCGGTGATGGGTACAGCCCAGTCATACGGGCGAAGACGTTCCCAGCCAACTTCGGCGGCGGGGACGGCGGCGATTTCCTCAGCAGGGCGGATAGCTTGCGATCGCGAAAGAGCAACGTCAGTCTCACAAATCAAGGACACCGGCCCACGCTTCCCGTCGGCCTGCCTCAGGCGGAACAGTCACAGGAGCCACGCTCACACATGCCTGAGTATGTGACAAACAACCACTTCAACCCTGAGATAGAGGCATTCATACAAGCCGACCAGCAAGCGCGAGACCATGCAAAACACCCTGCTCTTCCACACGAACCCAAACCTCTACTCGCTGAAGAAGGCATCCACGGCGCTGGCGCAGGAGTGGGAATCGGAAGCGGTGCGGGAGGCTTCGCCATGTCGGACTCTAGTGTCACTGCCGAACTCAGCGCCATCTACACAAACGTGCAAAAGGTGCTTGACATACGCCATAAATATATACGATTGTCTCTCCAACGAAACTTCGACAATCCCAAAGATGACCCCTCTTGGCCAATCTATCCTCCTCACCCAGAGCCAGTTTGGAACGACAATTCCAAGGAGCGCAAGAATGCGTTGAGCAGCATGCAAAACAGTGCGGTGCTGGACCCCGCGGAGACGCCCAAACCGCCTAGGAAGATGGGCAAAGATATTGGAGAAGACTTCGATATGGACGACCTTATACCGCTGCCGGGTGCCTCAGAGATGTCTTTCCGGTTAGATAACGCAAGCGTTTTCCAGGTCTATGAGACTACCAAATCCGCGGAGCTTGATACGCCCATAGTCGCCATCCCCACGTTGCGAGAGTACTATATGGATCTTGATTCCATCCTTGAGATCTCCTCAGATGGTCCGAGCAAGAGCTTCGCTTTCCGCCGCCTGCAGTATCTTGAGGGCAAGTTCAATCTGTATTATCTGTTGAACGAGTACCAAGAGATAGCGGACAGCAAGAAGGTGCCACACAGAGACTTTTACAATGTCCGTAAAGTCGACACTCACGTTCACCATTCGGCATGCATGAACCAGAAGCATCTGCTACGCTTCATCAAGTCGAAGATGAAGAGATCGCCGGATGAGGTGGTGCTTTTCCGTGATGGGAAGCATCTGACTTTGAAGGAGGTGTTTGAGTCTATCAATCTTACTGCGTACGATCTCAGCATTGACACGTTAGATATGCATGTATGTTTGACTTTCATGGTAATTATTGGTTTGCGCTGACATTTCTAGGCTCACACCGACTCATTCCATCGATTCGACAAGTTCAATCTGAAATACAATCCCGTCGGCGAGTCTCGCCTTCGAACGATTTTCTTGAAGACAGACAACTTCGTCAAAGGCCGATATCTCGCTGAGATCACAAAAGAAGTCATTTCTGATCTTGAGTCAAGCAAGTATCAGTTCGTAGAGTGGCGAATCTCCATCTACGGTCGCGACATTGAGGAATGGGACAAGCTGGCTGCGTGGGTTATCGACAACAAGCTCTTCTCCCCGAACGTGCGCTGGCTCATCCAGATCCCCCGTCTGTATGATGTATACAAGGCCACAGGCCTGATGGACAACTTCGAGCAAGTCGTTGTCAATGTCTTCCAGCCTCTTTTTGAGGTGACTAGAGATCCGAGCAGCCATCAGAAGCTCCATATCTTCCTTCAAAGGGTCATCGGCTTTGACAGCGTCGATGATGAGAGCAAAGTGGAGAGACGCGTCTTCAAAAAGTTTCCTTTCCCGCATGAATGGACGAACAAACAGAACCCGCCTTACAGCTACTGGATGTACTATCTCTTTGCCAACATGGCATCTTTGAATGTCTGGCGGAAGCAGCGTGGATTCAATACATTCCTGCTTCGTCCGCACTGCGGCGAAGCTGGCGATACCGACCATCTTGCTGCGGCCGTGCTCTGCTGCCACAGTATCAGCCATGGTCTCCTCTTGCGCAAAGTGCCGTTCCTGCAGTACATTTTCTATCTAGAGCAGATTGGTGTTGCAATGTCTCCGCTGAGTAACAACGCTCTTTTCTTGGCCTACGAGCGCAATCCGTTCCTGAGCTATTTTAGGCGTGGACTGAACGTCTCTCTCTCCACGGATGACCCACTCCAATTCGCCTTTACCAAAGAGCCTTTGATCGAAGAATACTCGGTCGCGGCGCAAATCTACAAGCTCAGTGCAGTGGACATGTGCGAGCTCGCAAAGCACTCCGTCGAACAGAGTGGTTTCGAACACCTTGTCAAGCAGCGCTTTTTGGGGCCAAACTACCACCTACCTGGCGTTGCTGGTAACGACGTTGCTAAGTCCAACGTACCCAGCATTCGCGAAGCTTTCAGGCACGAGACTTTGATGCAAGAACTGGCCATGATTGAGCGCTACACCCGTGCTTCTGAGGACGACACGAACGCTTTGACAACATCAAATCTTCATCCCAGCGAGGGCGTTCCCCAAACACCCCTCTCGAACCAGGCAACTCACCCCGGCTCTCCAGTAGCATCATTGCATACTCACCCATCAACCACGGCCCTTCCAGATCAAGCGCACCCTTTCTCCGCCCTCCCCCCAGGTGCAATGCCGGGCCCAAGCCAATCCCCCAACTTCCCCGCCCATCAAGCCCGCTTCCCCTCGGGCTCCACAGCTGAACACGCCGTCTCTCAAACCCAGCCAACATCTCCCATCAACCAGAAAACCCAAGAACAGTTTGAGCGTCCGCGCCACTCCTCAAGCATGATCTTCAACCCGGGTGGCGGACCACCTCCTCAGCCCATTGCCGGCGCGTCGCCAACCGGATCGCAACCGTATTCGTCCACGCAGCAATATGGTCGCTCGCCCGAGGATACACTCACCCTCACTCGAACGCAAAGCAGCGTCGCTTTCGAAGGCATGGAACCGAGGATGTTTCCGGGCGTAGTGAGCAGACGTCGCACGGGTAGCATGAGGAGCAACACACTCGACGACGGAGAGCCGACCGCCGCTGGCAGTGCATCGACGGCTCCCGGACAAGCTGGGCGATCCGGGTTTCGAATGGCAGAGGCGGAGTCGGTGGTTGAGGAGCAGGATACGGATGATGAGGATGATGACGACTAAGAACCTAGAGAATTGGGAATATGGATGGCGTTCTTGCCTTGTTCTCGAAATCTCGGAATTATCATTTATCACTAAAATCTGATAGGGATGCTTCAACTGAACTTGTTGGCCTTCGCCGAGTGTGAAGAGCGTTTTAGAACTTGATAGTGAGCTACGTATATGGACTTTTTGAATTATACAATGAAAAAGTATCGATCTACGGATAATCCGCAGTATCATGACCTGAGTCTGTTGATGCTTCCGCTACTTTTTCTCGAAAGTGCTTGTGGTGTTGTATTCGGGGGATTGTACTAAGGTTATCATTGCTTGGCCAGTACGACGCGTACACAGTAGAGTTTTGTCAATACACCTTCATAGATGGGACGCATAATATCATACTCTTAGCATTACGTGCAGCAAACCATCCCCATAGCCATATGCTCCTAAGTACTCATACAAAGCAGCCAAAGAAGCTACTCGATCTATACCAGAAAGCAGCACCTCCACCCGATAGCCCTGCTTAGTTATACTGCATATACGTCGCCGTCGAGTTGAACTTCAAATTGCCCTTGATGACCTTGTCCACCGCAGCTAGAAAGTCCTTCTCCGTCGCAACCTTCCTTCTCGCGCGGATAGCGAACATACCCGCTTCCGTCGCCACACTCCTCAGCTCAGCACCTGTGCTATTGGGGCACAACCGCGAGATGAGCTCCCAACGGATATCGCGCTCTACGCTCATGCTCTTTGCGTGGATACGGAGAATGTTGGCGCGACCCTCCATGTCTGGTAGCGAGAATTCGATCTTTCGATCGATACGTCCGGGACGCATAAGGGCGGGGTCTAGCGTTGATGGCCTGTTGGTAGCAAACATGACCTTGATGTTGCCGCGGGAATCGAAGCCGTCGAGCTGTGTGATGAGCTCCAACATGGTACGCTGGACTTCGTTGTCGCCTCCTGCACCGTCATCGAAACGGGCACCACCAACAGCATCGATTTCGTCGAAGAAGATGATGCAAGCCTTCTTTGTCCGCGCCATCTCGAAAAGCTCGCGCACCATACGGGCACCTTCACCGACGTACTTCTGGACGAGTTCGGAACCGATCACTCGGATGAAGGTCGCGTCCGTTCGGTTGGCAACGGCTCGCGCGCAAAGGGTTTTTCCAGTACCGGGAGGCCCGTAGAGAAGAGCGCCTTTGGGCGGGTCGATACCGAGGTTCACGAAACGTTCAGGTGAAAGCAGAGGCATCTCGACAACTTCTCGTAGCTTCTCGATTTGGTCTTTGCAGCCTCCAACATCTCCGTATGTCACATCGGGCTTGTCTTCGACCGTCATCATGGTAACCGAGGGGTCGATCTTTGGCGGTAGCGGGAGGAGGATCTGGTATTTGTTCCGGTCGACACCTACTCGCATGCCCTCTTCAATATCTGTGGGCGACACGCGCTCGCCGAGGTTGACGACAAACTTGGCGATCTGCTTGACGTTGATGACATATTTGCTCTTCTCCGAGTCCTTCTCGTCTTGTATTATCTTTGTGCATCGGGCGACTTGGAGGGGCTGCTCTTCTTGCATTCGTTGTCGGTCGGCGGCAATATCCCAGAGATGTGGAGGGGCGAGGCCAGTATCTGATTCCTAGGTACGGTTAGAGACAGGTACAGAATACGGAGGATGCGGAGGAAGCTACCTTGACACCTGCAGGCTGTTAGTGGCATTACTCATGATATCTACGGTCCATAAACTTACCAATCTTCTCGTTTATCGTCTGCTGCTTGTCCTTGATTTCCTTCTCGAGCTTCTTGAGCTCCGCGCCATAGGGCGCCGCGCCGTACGTCTTCAACACCTGAATGTCCCTGTTGCCCGCTTAGCACCCCATGCTCACACAGAATCCGGGCCCAACTTACTCATCGGTCAGAGGCGTGATCTTCTTCTCTTCGACCTCGTCGTCGGCGAAGTTCTTCTGGTATTTCTCCCAGTTGGACCCCGTGGCGGAGGGCATGTTTGCGGTCTAGGCGGCGGGGTGTGAGTCGGAGCGGAAGGCAGTTTCGGGCGATGCTCGTGCAGGGTATTCGTTGGAGCTCGGCGGAGCCTGCGTACGGGGAGATGGACGTTGTTGTTAGGGTTATGGATGGCGAGCGAGCGTGTTGTAATCAATGAAGGTAGCCGTGAGGCTGTCGGCGAATCGGTGCTTGTCTTGCGTTGCCGAAGATCCACCGACGCGCGCCTCAATCATTTTGTTCGCGACGCCAGAAAGTCGAAGGCAACAGGACTTCGATCAAACCACCCACGACAGCCCAGTTTTCGTCTCCAGATTTCTTCATATACATAAGATGGCGGCTCAAGTTGCAAGCGGAGGTGGTGCAAATGCTGCATTCAGGGTAAGAACCCAGGCTCGGAGCTTCGAAAACATGGATTGACAGCAGCAACAGGACAAGGAAAAGCCCAGAGCTGTCCGCATAGCAAATATTGTCGCCGCGAGAGGTACGGAAAGCTTCATGATCATGCAATGGAGCTTCAAGCTAACACAAATTGCCAGCTGTTGCTGATGCTATTCGAACCGTATGTCACAGTTGTGGGGGCGGGGCCGCATATGAGTACTGACATTTGGCAGTCGCTTGGACCTAAAGGAATGGACAAGATGGTATGCATACTGCTCGGCATAGCAATAAATGTGCTGACCTTCCCAAAGATCCAAACCGGCAAGGGCGAGACCATCATCACGAATGACGGCGCGACCATGCTGAACCAAATGAGCGTCTTGCACCCCTCCGCGAAGATGCTTGTCGACCTCGCACACGCCCAGGACATCGAAGCAGGAGATGGCACAACATCGGTCGTGGTAATAGCAGGCAGTCTGCTGGGTGCTGCTGAGCGGTTATTGGGGAAGGGAATCCACCCAACCGTCATATCAGAAGCCTTCCAGCGCGCCGCAGCATACGCCATCGGCGTCCTCACCGATATGTCCATTCCCATCTTGCTCAGTGATAGGCCGACCCTTCTCAAGACGGCAACGACGGCTCTCTCGTCCAAGATCGTTGCGCAGGAGCCGAAACTACCCATCATGGCCGTGGACTCGGTACTCAAGATCATCGACCCCAAGACGGCAGACAACGTGGATCTCAAGAACATCCGCATCATCAAGAAGGCAGGCGGAACCATCGAGGACAGTGAGATGACCGACGGACTGGTGCTTCACCAACCGGTGGTCAAGAGCGCTGGCGGCCCCACAATCAAAGAGAAGGCAAGGATCGGGCTGATACAGTTCCAGCTCAGCCCGCCGAAGCCAGATATGGAGAATCAGATCGTGGTCAACGACTACAGGCAGATGGACAAGATTCTCAAGGAGGAGCGAACATATCTGCTCAACATGGTCAAGAAGATCCAGAAGGCGAAGTGCAACGTCCTCTTCATCCAGAAATCAATCCTGCGAGACGCCGTCAACGACCTCAGTCTTCACTTCCTGTCGAAGTTGAAGATCCTCGTTGTAAAGGACGTTGAACGTGACGAAATTGAGTTCATCTGCAAGGTACGGACTGCAGCCACTTCCCGCCGAATCTAGCTGATGCGGAACAGAGTACCGGCTGCAAACCAATCGCTGACATCGACTCATTCACGGAAGACAAGCTCGGCTCTGCTGATCTCGTCGAAGAAGTCCAATCATCAGGTGCACGTTACGTCAAGGTTTCCGGCGTAAAAGCTGCCTCTGCGACAGTGTCCATCGTCTGCCGAGGCGCGAACTCGTTGATCCTAGACGAAACTGAGCGCTCCCTGCATGACGCACACTGCGCTATCCGCTCGCTAGTAAAGAAGAAGGCCCTTCTTGCAGGTGGCGGCGCACCCGAAATCGAGATCGCCCACCGACTGTCTTTAAAGGCTCGCGAGCTCACAGGCACAGAGTCCATTTGCTGGAAAGCATTCGCTGATGCGATGGAGGTCATTCCGACTACGCTGGCAGAGAATGCCGGTCTGAACAGCATCAAGGTGGTGACGGAGCTGAGGCACCGACACGCACAAGATCAGCGAAACGCTGGTGTCAGTATCAAGAGTGGAGGAGTCAAGAACGACATTGCTGAAGAGAATGTGCTGCAACCTCTGCTGGTGAGTACCAGCGCCATCGAGCTGGCGGCGGAGACGGTCAAGATGATTCTGAGAATCGACGACATTGCTTTGTCTCGGTAAGCCAGCGATGGCCACGGGGTAAAACGGTGTCTGTACAGCACGTTTGGGTAATAAAGAATACCACGATAGTAATCACGAAGCTACTGAATCACAGTTTGGGTGTACATTGACTCGATGTGGCTTACCCTGCAGAAGGCGAGAGTGTGCTTGAGCCCTCTCCCGCAAGCCACATGGTACAGCAGATAGACCGAATAGTCACCCTGCAGTTCATGACTATCCCGTACCAACATCTTTGGGGTATACTCGGCGGCTCTGCTACTTATCATCTCCTTCAAATAGGTACTCCAATGCTTCTCGTATTTGCAAACCCTCCCCATGCCCTGCAACCCTAATTTTCCCACGAATACCACTCCCAGTCACAACTGAGTCGCGTAGACCAGCCATCTGAAATTGTACCATTTGCTATTACTCTGCACCTTGCTCTACCCTACGTGCGCCATGCCTATTTTCGTCTCTATCGATTTCCTTCGTTCTTTACTGCGCTCATGCACACCATGACGGCTCCTTCCGTCACAGCATGCTGAATCAGTCACTGGTGGAAACGATCGACGCGGTCTGGATGGATAGGTATCGTGTGTGCTTTGTCAAATACATCTGCACATGGCGTCACATCACGAGAAACGAGCATGCACCTCAAGGGGATCCGTCAATGTCCGTCACGCGCGTCGTCGACAGTCTCCTTCCCACCGGCATTTCAGTGACTTTACCGTCGGCAAACACCTCTTCCGCTCACTACCTACCATCTGTAACACCCGTCTCACACCCTCCACCCACGCATCTGCAGGTACGAAATTTCGCCTCCTAGCGCGACTTCGCCATCACCAGAGTCCCACCGAGTCGGCGGCTCCACCCACACCCACGGCGCTTCTTCATGGCAACCGCCAAATGCAAACGCAAACGCCACACGCCGGCGTTCGCGTTCACCGCCTCGTCGGACCAGGAAACCCTCACTAAGAACTCAAACGGACGACACAGCGCGCGGGAGCTACAGACGCGCTAATGGGGCTACTGGAGCTACCGTGCATGCCGTTGTAGCATGACCCGAACGCAAGCCAGCTTGTCTAATCACTTGCATATACTGACTCGTGGGCGTGCAGCTTCTGCGGTACAGTAGCGTGGTGTACTTGGTGGCTGCGGAGGGTAGAGTGGGATACCCCAGCAGGCTGGGCGGGGTGTATGCAATAGTGGGCACGGATACGGGAGGGGTTGGGATAATAGGAGGGGCGATATCGCTGGGAACTGGGGAAGGGAGGAAATGTTTCGTCTTCGCTCAGAGCGCATCGGCAAAGAAAAAATTCTTTTGCGCCCTCGGACGTCGCAGAACAAAGAGCTTACTCGCAAAGCTCCTGCCGCGCATGGTCGCGAGCGCCGATCCAATACGCCACACTCGCTCGGAAAGCCCACAACGCATGAACATGCTCGCCAAAAAAAGAGCGAATTCAACAATACTCGAAATTTCCACTTTCTACATTATCATACGTTAAGGGGGGTATCTACCGACCGTCCTGTCCAGCCTGTCCAGCCCATACCGTATTCACCAGAGCCTAGCCAGCCGTAAAACCCGTAAGCTGATTGTCATCAATTGCTTCTCATCCCGGGACTATATCCCGCAGCACGTAACAAACTCGCCCCTAATAGAAACGCTCGACTAACTCCAGCATCCATCGCCCCTAATAACGCCCATCTGCTAACTCCGCAAGCGCCTCATTCATGCATGGTAAAGTGGTATCGTACAGCGAAGAGAATCCTCCATGTTGACGCTGGCTGTTTTGAGATAAGATAGTAAACGCCGCGCTCCGAATGCAGCACAAATGAAATCGTGGAACTCGTTTTGGTGGGGAGGTGGTATTAGGGCGAATTGAAGTGCATCAGAAAATAGACATTGTGGCTTTCATTATGCATCCGTGTCGTTGCAAGAGCACGCGGGTTCTCGTCAATCGTGCACATGTAGTGATGATTGGTGTTCACCTTCCCTTCTTGCTGGCGCGCTTGAAGAGGCGGGAGACGAGGTTGCCTTGCGCCTTGGGCTTGACGTAGAAGGGACTCTTAGTGCCGTTCATATCGTCTGAGAGCTGCAGCTCCTCGAGCGCGAAAGGGTCATCTTTTGAGCCTCGTTGACCCTGCCAGCCGTAGAGTTGGTCCTCATCCGCCCGGAGGTCAGGCCGCGTGAGGGTCATGCGCAGTGTCATCTCGCGATTCAGCCGGCCGGCCATTGGGTGAATCGGGGGCAGGCCATTCGAGTCCAATGAGGAGATGTTCGACGACATTTGTCTGGTGTGGCAGCGGAACGACTGGCCAACGCTAGACGGGGTGACGGGGGAGTCCATGTCAACGATCGAGTCGCGGTCAGACTCAAGGCCCTTGTCCTCCTCTTCAGTGTCTTCCAGGAAGGACACCTTGTCGTCCCTCAGGAAGGTATGCATGTCGCGGCTGAAGTTGCGGGCATCGGTAGCAATGGGAGGTAGCTGATACCGGTGCGGCGTGGTGTCGGCGCCAGCTTGGGATGGGAAGCCGAACTCCACGGCCTCGTCGAACTTTTGTGGGGACGCAAGGTACATGCGCAGCTTTTTCCTTGCCTCGGGATCCCGGTAGTGAGTTGCCTCAGCGTCGAACACTGGAGGTATGGGCGTATGCGAGGAGCGTCGCCCGGAGAGAGACTGCGAGTGTGCGCGCTGGTGCCAGGATGCGGCTGCACGCGCAGAAGCCGGCGGGTCCATCAGGAGCGGTGCAGACGAGGTGGAATGGCGGATGGGCAGACTGGTGAGCGACATGGTGCGCTTGTAAGTCGGGGGCAGAACCGGCTGGGAAGGCGGCGGACTCATGGTGTCGAGGTACAAGAGGCTGCTTTCCGTA
Organism: Lentithecium fluviatile CBS 122367; assembly: GCA_010405425.1. Lineage (NCBI taxonomy): Eukaryota > Fungi > Ascomycota > Dothideomycetes > Pleosporales > Lentitheciaceae > Lentithecium > Lentithecium fluviatile. The sequence goes on from MU005586.1 coordinate 750,205, forward strand.
TCTTGCTCCTGCTCTTCTTGCTCTTCTCGCTCTTGCTCTTGCTCTGTGCGGGGAAAAGAAGCTCGCGTGGGGGACACGTCGGAAGCGAAAGAAACGGAAGACGACCGCCGGCGTGGACGACCACGCTCCTGCGAACTGGCGGCGTCGTCGTAGAAGTCGAACTTGAAGTCGGCGAAGCGTTGCAGCTCTGGCTCTCGTGCCGGAGTGCGCGGGATGGGCGATGGATCACACCTCCCTGCTAGCAGCACCTGCTCTTCTCTTGAGAAAGCCGATCGCTGCACCTTTGCGGGAAGCGACAGAAAGAACCGGGCGTCAGCCTGGGCGACGCGGTGGTCGTGCTTTAGACTCTCGGCCTTTCGAAGTCGGCGACGTGACGCGCCTAGGGTGATGGAGCGATGGATGGTCAGTGAGGGCGTGCGGGACGCGGGAGAATTGTTATAATGCTGGCCCTCGAGCCCCTGGCGCGCCTGCTCCTCTGCAATGCGCAGACGCTCTAGCGAACTGAAGCATTTTCTCCTGCAGTGGCATGGTCAGCGTAATCAGCATTGTAGCTCGTTTGAGCTGTCAGGTACAGAAGCGTGGTGGGGGGAGATGGACGTTCATGCATTCGGCTGCACCCGTGATTTGCTGGGCCAATGTGATTGTGATAGGGGCGCATAGCTCAACGTACTGCAACGGTTCGGGCAACGACTCATACTCGGCCGCAGAGCAGGGTGCGGTCGCTTTTGCCTTCTTCTTCATGGCGCCGGCTGGCAAGCGGGTTCGGGGGGGGAGAGGCGCAAGTGGGAGCTGCTCACGCTTGGGCGGTATGCGGGCGTCCACGCTCATATCAATGCGATATGGATGGATAGGCTGCGCCGGGGCCGACGTGTGCGTTGAGCGCCGCGGGCGTTTGTGGATGTGAACTAGAGTCGAGGACCATCCGGGAGCGGTGCCAGCACGGCGTGCGCGGTGAAGAACTGTAGAAAGCAAAGAAATGAACGACACGGGCGCAGACGCGGTTGATGAGGACGTCGGGGCCCTAGCAATTCAACAAGGGAGCACGGCGCTGGCGGCTGCAGCTCAAGAGTGAATCCACTCGTATGCAGCCGTCCACTACGCCGCCCGTCAGTGAACTCAGCACCGCGTCTGGGGCTTGACACGCGATCCCTCTATCCGTCGACCGCGCCCTCGCCGGCACCCACTCACGATGGCACAGGTCGCGCGGGCTCGCTGGGGCCCTGGGGATAGCAACAGCAGAGCTAAGCTCCGCGAGGCCATTCGCCCACGGCAGAGCCCTCATCAAGCAGCTGCCCGCACAGTCACCTCTCCAGGAGCCAATTGCGCCAATTGCTGCACGCGTCGTGGTCGCACACGTCGACCTCCCCGCTTCCTCCGCGCTCTTCCCGCCGTTTCAGGCGAGGGTCGCTCAGGAACAGACGGACAGACAGGAACAGAATACAGTCAGCAGGCCGCCTGTTGGGCCGACGATCACCGCCGTTCCCCAGACGAAGGGCGTGATAGACGCCGGGGTCTCGATAGAGTTTCAGAAACAGGCCGTTGGCTTTAGCCTTTCATCAACTTCGACTTTCTGGAACGCTACGCGCGAGTTCCCGAGTGGCTGGGCTAGAGAACAGCCGATCGTAGCACGAACGCTGCACTAAATATTCGCTGCCGCTTTCCGTGTAGCCTCGCCACCGTACTTGCGCTGTACAAAGCTGCTAGAGCTGAGGGTCTAGCTACTGTGGGCAAGTGCAGCACGACATGTCCGCAAGAGGCGCGTGTTTGCTGCGGTAAAAGCAAGGGTATCAAGAAAAACCATACATCTCGAACGCAGCTGTCCGCCAGCCCAGATTAACCACCACCCGTCCAAAGCACTCCACAATTAGCACCGGGGCTGAATCCCTGTCCATCCGAAAATCCAATCCCCGCAGACACGCTTGGCCCCTCCCTCATTCCCTCATTGTAGCGCCCGTCAGAAAGATCGGGTTAACGTGCATCCAGGCCAAGTGCGTCGACACGGATCTGAATACACTTTGCAAGAGAAAGTGTAAACAGACTCCAGCCTGGCGCTGTACCTGTGATGCGCGTGATTACCCAGTCCCAGCACCTCCCACGTTGTTCTGAAACAAGGTTGAGGCTCATGCACACATGGGCGCACGTATCGCGTAGACTCAGACCCCGGCCTCCATACCGCCGATATCATAGTAGTAGTCATCATCTAGTCCTTCGCGGCTAGGGAGCATCGGTTCGTCTATCCCGACATCCTCGAACCGCACATTGAGCAGGCGGATTTTGAGGCCGTAGCCGCCGATCAGGTTGACCAGCTTGTTGGTGTCCGCTGTTATTGGTTGCTGGTTCAACAACATGAGCAGTCCGTCAAGCCACTCCGACGCAAGCGTGTGGCTCTGTGGATGGAGTTGCAAAAGGACTGATTCCTTTTGGGTGGCCTTGGAGCCTTCTGACGTCTGTCTTGCATGGTTAGACGCTGGAAGGTAGCCGTGAATGGTGATCTTCGTCGACGTGGACGCATGCGCGGGCTCTCGGAGCATAGTAAGCGTGCTGTCAGACGAAGATGTCGATGGGGCCGAAGCCGACACGTTGCTGACGACTGAAGACACGATGGAGAGATCAACTGATATGCAAGTCAGCCACGGCGCGTACGCCAACCCATATTCTTAATGTAGATGTCAGAAGTTGCACGTACTCTTGTCCTGCAAGGCATCCAGCCTAGGCTCCGTAGCCGTTTTAGTTTCAAAGTCCGCGTAGTGGAGATAACGTCGGTTATGCGATAATCGCACGAAGCGCCAGGATGATGGCACAGTTCGACTGAGGGACTTGCTGGTTATCGGGCCTGCCTCTGTACCGTAGTTCATTGTTTGCGGGAACCAAGCGCCTTGAAGTAAGCATCGAATGCGCTGCTCTTTGACGAATTGCAGAGCTTCATGGTGTAACTCATCGCGGACTTGACTGCTAGAAGTTAGTCATGACCCCTTGCAGCTGGACAAGTGTGTGGGCGTACCGCAGGTGATGTCCCCATGCGTCCTCATATGTGAGTTCAAGCAGTTCCATTTGCAGCTCTCTTAGGCGCTGAATATCAAACTCGACCAGCTCTTCTTCCGTATCCTTGATATCTTTCGTGCGGGATGCCTGACCCACGATCTGTTCGATCAATATCCGAACCAGCTCCTCAAGCTTTTCGAAGTCGTCTGACTGTGCCCCAGACGCTTTCCATAATCTAATGAAAGCGTTCAGCCCGCTCGTATGCAGCCTGGACCAATGAAGTAGCAAAGGTTTGAAGGCCCTGTCAAAGTGCGTGCGCGATTCGATGGTAGTATATCTGTGGGACTCTGTATCATCGGGCTTGTCGACCTCAAAATGTTCATATAGTATCGATGTGACGGCAAGACTCGCGCGAGCCACCGGACAACGTTGCTCAAGTGGCTCCGCTGATTGCTCAAGCAAAAGCTTCTGGAATCCATCCTCATTCTTGTAGACGAAGTCGGTGAGATCCATGAGCCCTAGAAATCCTGTGCCCTCAAATTCCCAAGCCGGCGATTCGGTATCGAACCCTAGTCGCCTCCATTTTGCGGGGTTCTGTTTTTTGCTGCCCTTGGGATCGGTTCCTGGTTGGTCGGGGTTGCTTGCAGCATGCAGACCGCGGATAGCTCTCCGGTGGTCTGGCTTCTCTAAGTCAACCTTTTCTTCCCTCCACTTCCTCAACAGGACCTTTGTCAAGGACTGAAACTCCAACAAAGGGTGCGCCAGGTCTTGCACCGCAGAACTCTGCATCAGCCCGTATACACTCTTTATGACCCCGAGCTCCTGCAACTGCTTTATGAACCTGGGCCACTCGAAATCGGCATCGTTGGCAATAGCATCGCGCATTAAAGCATTTATGAGTTGCAAGGAGTTGGCGCAAAGAGCGTGGTCGGCCGAGGTCATTTTTTCGACGAGCGAAGGGAGGAATTGCGGTTGCGATTCGACGGCTGGTTTCAAGCGTTGGAATCCCGTGGCGCCTGGTTGCGAGTTTCGGTGCGAAGGGTGGCCAACGATAGCGGCGAGTACGGACATGGCGCCGCGATTGACATTGACGAGAGGTTGCGCGACGACCAGTTCGACGATCTGTTTCCAACGGTGTCAGAAATCTCTATTGCAAGCCTTTGTTTCGCAAGACCTACCCTCCCAATGAGGTCGTCCGTGACATGGTCCCATCCCTTGTCGAGCTCCAGGAGTCGCGATAACGACGTGAGGCAGTACGCTAGCGTGTTGCCAGTCGAGTGAAGAGCCAGGAACCTCAGCTTGGGTAGACCGCCCTCTTGTATGAAGACATCGGCGAACGAAGGGTCGCCAATGGCATTCTGCAGCTTGAACACTGCCATCTTCCGCACCGACTCTTCATCGCTTCCAAGCCGCTCGACGAGCTCGGAAACGCTGAGGCTCTCCATGATAACGATATTTATGTGCCAGTTGTGGGTCCCAGATTATACGAGAACCCTAGATATTAACGGACCGAGATCATAGTGAAGTGATGGTGAGGTAGTTGTAGATTGAAACAATGTGGCTGAAATTCAGGCGATGTCTAATGGGCCAAAAGATGTCAATTCGAGAAGATGTTTGCTGCTCTGCCGCATGCGATGCGGAGTGATCGAGACCCCCGACGCGCACCCAGAGTTCTGTCCGCTTGGCACACGTGAAAGTGGACCCTTGTCAACATCTGGAATCTCGATCTATTGGCAGGTGCCCTGTTACGGGCGACGGCGCTAGATGTTCCGAGCGACAACAACATCTCCTCCTCTTCTGTCCTTGCAGCGTCCATTCCTCACGCTCGTCGCTCGTTCCCATGCTGTTTTCCAGAGTATAGTTTGTGTTCAGTTACCACGAGCGATCGTTCACTGCTTACTCCTTTCCGAGCCGTTGCCACCACTCGTTCCTTCCGAGCCACACATCGCCATCACACCCTCTCCTTCACCGTCAATCGGCCGCCATGGTCTACATCACCTCCCATCTTTTTGGCTCGGAGGCGATATGCGATTGCCCCACCGCTCCCGCCACGATACACTCGCAGGCCTGGAACATTATGGTGGATACTCAATTAACGGCCGGCTTGGGGAAGCGGAAGAGGCGGGCAGACAGCGACGAGGAGGGGTCGAAGCCCACGTATGAATCAGCCCACAGCTCTCCGGCCATGCCAGATACTAACATGACGGGATGCAGCGGCTGCTCCTCGCAACAACGGTCGTCACCCGCCAGTAAGGGTCTGCTCAGGCTCCACGGTCACGCCCCAGCGTCCGACACCAACAACAACCGCATGTACCCCGTTACAGTAGCCGCTTCCACGTCCTCCACCCCCGAAAGACGACCCGTAAAGCAGATGCGGCGGATGCATCCCAAAGTCGCTCTGGTCAAAAGCACGTCCCACCTCATGGATATCGAACTCGACCCCGCGCCGATCTCAACAGCGAACAACCACTCGGACCTTCGCCCTTGCCACGCCTGCAATACCGCACCGAAAAGAAGGCGAGATTTGGAAAACTACATGGAGTGCAGGCGCTGCGACGAAAGGACGTGCTATATATGCGCCAGAGAATGCGTCGGATGTCATAAAGCCATTTGCAAGAAATGTATCGTGGAGGTTGGAGAAGAAGGGGACCCATGGTGCCTGAATTGTTATTCAAAGCGTCTCAACTCCTGAGGGCGCTGGGCCTGGCAACTGCAGACTACTGCGTCACACAAGCGCCGCTAACGGCTGGCATCTTAGAAGCGACTTGGTGCTTGGACCCAAGACCAACACTAGGACACCTTACGGCCGTTACCTTTTGCCATGCGGAAAGAGCGGGGTCCTGCATTTCGGGAATAGAATCGGGGTTTCTGCAGGCAGGTGGACTGATAAGCGAATGGGCTATATAAATTGAGGGATAGATATGCGGCAGGAAGCAGGAGACGACACCCAGTGCTGCCACTAGCACTACGCCGTTGGGATGATTCACTTAACTGATGCGAGCTCATGGCGTTCGGGCCTGTGTCTACCACGACCGCCCACACGGGTGGGTGTGGGGCTATGTTTATAGTAAGCGAGAGGGTATCTTTCGACCTAATATACCCTTGTTGCGAATATTGTGTATCAGACAGATAGAGCACTCCTATATTGTGTGACAAAGTTTCTGTTGTATCTCATGCGAGACGTTTCGGATGAGACCCTCGCCTCATACAATTATATATCTTTGCGTGAACAGGTCGAGGTAACTGTCCCTGGCGAGATTCCATGCTAAGTCAATCCGTCCCCTTCAGCATTCATTCCGCCAGTTGAATATTACGATTTAATGGACGATATCAATAACATCGTGACACCGTGACGAAAGCCCGCACCACTTGATAGTAAATTTCAGTCCCAAGAATGCTAACTTGAATTTTATCCAACACATTTTCTTTGGAATATACATCCTCCACAATCTGAACAACAATGGTCACAATCTTCCTCTATGCATTTAACCAAACCATCCAATGTACATAGATTACAGAAACGCGTCCCACCTTCCTACGCCCTTCCCTGATTCCATGCTTAATACGTCCGCTTGAATGGCGGCACAGCCTTGCACTCGTTCTCATCCAGAGTTGTTCCAACAACCGACCTGTAACCCAACTTCACTTCACCATGAGGCTTCTTCTGCCACGAGAGTGTGTGCTTCATCCAGTTCTCGTCATCACGCTCCGGGAAGTCCTCGCGTGCGTGCGCACCTCTCGACTCCTTCCGGTTCACGGCGGATTCTGCGGTCTGCACGGCGCAGGTAAGCAAGTTCCTCAACTCGAGCGTCTCCACGAGGTCGGAGTTCCAGATCATGCTGCGGTCCTTGATACCAACGTCGGAGAACGTGGCATCAACTTCGTGGATCTTGCGTACACCCTCCTCGAGCGATTCCTGGGTTCGGAAGACGGACACATCAGTCTGCATGACCTTCTGCATGGCGAGGCGAACCTCGGCGGTTGACTTGGGACCCTCGGAGGTACGGGTCTTGTCGATTACCTCAATGGCCTCAGCACCAGCATCTGCCTGAATAGGGTCGGCTTTTTGACCAGGCTTGAAGTTGTCGCGGATTGTGTGAGAAACGGCACGACCAAAAACGATGAGATCCAACAGGGAGTTGGCTCCGAGGCGGTTGGCACCGTGAACAGAGACGCAAGCAGCTTCACCGCAGGCGAAAAGACCTGGCACGACCTTATCTTGACCTTTCTCGTCAACTGTGAGAACTTCACCGGTATACTTCGTGGGAATACCACCCATGTTGTAGTGGACGGTGGGCAGGACAGGGATTGGTTGCTTCGTGACATCAACGCCAGAGAAGATAGCAGCTGTCTCGGAGATACCAGGTAGGCGATCGTGTAGGATCTCAGGAGGCAGATGGCTCAGCTGGAGGTAGATGTGGTCCTTGTCGGGTCCAACACCACGGCCTTCACGGATTTCGAGGGTCATCGATCGAGAAACAACGTCACGAGAGGCAAGGTCCTTGGCAGTTGGCGCATATCGTTCCATAAAGCGCTCACCCTCGGAGTTCAGGAGATACCCACCCTCACCACGAGAACCCTCAGTAATCAAGCATCCAGCGCCATAGATACCGGTCGGGTGGAATTGGACGAATTCGAGATCCTGGTTAGGGAGACCGGCACGGGCAACCATGGCCATACCGTCACCGGTGCAAGTGTGAGCGGAAGTGCAGCTGAAATAGGCTCGTCCGTAACCGCCGGTCGCCAAAACGGTGTTCTTCGAGATGAACCTGTGGATGGTGCCGTCTTCCTGGTTGTATGCCACGACACCCTTGCAGACACCGTCCTCCATAATCAGGTCGGTGGCGAAGTACTCAATAAAGTACTTGGTATTGTGGCGCAAAGACTGTCCATAAAGCGTGTGGAGGAGAGCATGACCTGTTCGGTCGGCCGCAGCACAGCATCGGTAGGCCTGTCCTCCCTTTCCATACTTTTGAGACTGACCACCGAATGCACGCTGGTAGCTATATAGAGATCAGCATGTGCCCGCTCTACTCGTTTCGGTTGACGTACATCTTGCCGTCGTCTGTTCTTGAGAAGGGGCAACCGTAGTTCTCAAGCTCGATGACAGACTGCGGGGCCTCCCTCGTCATGTAATGGATAGCATCTTGATCACCTAGCCAGTCAGATCCCTTGACGGTATCGTACATGTGCCACCGCCAGTCGTCCTCGTGCATACTGAACCGTGATTAGCATCGCGAGCCCATATTAAAGTCGGAACCAGCACGTACTTTCCCAAAGCAGCATTAATACCTCCCTGTGCAGCTACAGTGTGTGATCGCGTCGGGAAGAGCTTTGATATACAGGCAGTGTTAAATCCAGCTTCAGCAAGACCGAAAGCGGCTCGCAGACCAGCCCCACCGGCTCCAACGACGACGGCATCGTACTCGTGATCAATCACGGGGTACTTGCGGGAAATGAACCCAGAGGCCTCCTTTGCCTTAAGGTGCTCGGTAGCAAAAATCCGGGCTGCGGGTCGCGTCGACGAGAAGGCTCGGGAGGGTGTGCGGAAGCTTTTGGAGAGCTGTTGCGGTACTTATTAGTCATTGGACATCCCGCAGCTTAACACTCCATCTGCTACTCAAAAGGAACGCCAGCCGGAGCGCATTGAAGCAGCTCCATTGAGTTCGGGCATCGCGACGCGCTCGTGCTGGGTAGTGGCACACGCCTCGGTGCGGAGTAGATCGGCTGGGTGAACGGGTGACAGCGTAATAGCTGCTAGAGGACGTACCTGGCTCCCAAGCTGTAGACGGCGCATCCTGAGGCAGCTCATGTTGGACGACCGGCGAGAGTGGAGAGGAGTGAGGAGCGGGTGTGGGATGGAGTTCTCACGGGCAGCACTTCGGTGGTCTTGGGAGTGTCGTTGACGTTTCGCCGGCTTGACATTGCACTAACGCTGATTGGTCAGTAACCGGGCTAGCAACCTCGGTCAAAGCAGGAGCGAGGAATGTGAGCGCGCCCGTTCCGGCTTTTCATCTTGATGCGCGCACTCTCGACAGTGTACGAAAATCGCCGCAATTAGTCACGATGTTACTGTTTGCAAGCTAAGGTCCAGTGCATACAATTGCCCTGCAGTAGTTGACGATCAAGCCACACACGAAATATAGTCCGTTGTCACGACTAATCTCGGACGAGTTCTCGATGGCAGTCAACATAGCGGAAGAACCATTAGTGGGCGTGAAATTGACGGCTGTTCAATTATTGGTCGCGACAGTGTTACGAAAGTCGCCCATGGTGATTGCCACTGCCAGCTAAGTGTCATCGTCATAGACGCCCAAATAGCTAAATGGAGTTCATTCTACGCCGTGTCGTTAGAGGGACATGTGACGAAAGTCGCACGACTACATTTGTCAAGTGCTGGTCGTCTCGTCCCGGTTCTTTCACGCATCTAAACTACGGACAATGCCCCTGCTTCAACGGACAGGTAAATATTGCCTTCGCACCGAACCTTCATCTTGTTCGAAGCGCTAGAAACGTCGGAACTTTGATGAGACGCACATTTCAGGCATATTCACCTTCTCAACACATATCACGAACACCAGAATACGCGACCTTGAAGTGGGAATCATTGATTTTGTCATCGGCTCCTCAAATGGTGCAGCAACGGTAAGGAACCTGCCATTCGCCTAGAACCCTCGAAGAAAGAACGCAGTCACCTGCCACCACCAACCCCCTATGAGGTCTGGAGGTCCTTCTTGAGCACACCCAGGTATTGCTTCTTCTCTGCCGGTGTCTGGTAAGCACCGTGACCGAACTTGGAAGAGGTATCGATCCACTTGAGCTCGACCTTCTCCAGCGCTCTCCTGCTGGTGTGCACGAACATGGACTTGCGGAGAGTCACGACCCGCTTCTTCACGCCGGGAACAGCACCCTTGAGTAGCACGAAGTCGTTCTTGACCTCACCGTAACGAACGAAACCGCCGAGACTAATAACGTTAGCGCAGTATAGATTAAGGGCAAGCAGGTAACTTACGGAGTGATCCGCTTCTTGGAGACGTCGAAGTCGGTGGAAGCGTTGCCCTCGTCGTCACCCTTTCCGATGCGGTAGATCTTGTGGTTGACGGAAGTACGGTGATGGTAACCCATTTGACCGGCACGGGCGACGGTCCACTGGACGTGAGACGGATGCCAGGCACCGATACAGGCGACCTTGCGGAGGCCCTTGTGCGTCTTGCGGGGAAGCTTCTTGGTACCCCATCGAGCAGTGACACCGTTGAAGCCGTGACCCTTGGTAACAGCGATGACATCGATCATCTCGTTGTCCTCGAAGATGGAGGTAATCTCGATGGGCTTCTCGAACAGGTTGTGAGCGAAGTCGACCTTGTCAGCGGGGCTGCCGCCGTTGACCTGGATCTCCATCAAGTGGGCCTTCTTCTGCTTGAGCGGGGTCTTGGAGATCTGGGTGTGGGCGAGAACGCGGACGACGGTGCAGTACTTCTTGATGCGCTCGAGCTCGCGGGTGATGGACTGGCCGCTGCTCTCGGAGTGCTTCTTGGCGTACTTGGTGAAGGCTTTCTTCTTGCTCTTGTACCAGTTCTTGTAGAAGCGGCGCTTGACCTCGTCGCTCAAGTGCTCAGCCCAGACGGTGGTGAGCGAGCGCAGGCCGCGGGGAGTCTCAATGTAACCGACCAATCCGACAGCAATCATCTGATGTCATTGTTAGCGGCCATTTCCAATTGTCGCATTCCAATGTGCGTACCGGAGGGGTCTCGATGATGGTGACAGCCTCGACGATTTCCTTCTTGTGCAGCTTAGCACCCGGTCGGTCGAGGTCGCGGACAATGGTGCTCATGCCGGCCTTGTAGCCCATGGCGGCGGTGAGGTGGACGGGCTTCTTCGGGTCATCCTTGGGGAAGCTGGCATTCGACGTGAGCTCGTGTGCGAACATTTTGGCAGACGCTCAATTTACCTCTTGACCTTACCCCTGTGCCTAGCAGCACGCTTCCGGGGCAAGAATGCCAACGAGCCGTGGCGAGGCGCCTCGAACTTCCTGTGGGACATGGTCGAGGTTCGGTGTGCTGCGGGTTAGTGAGGTTGTCGCAGTCAAAGTTCGAGATTGTCGAAATGGCTTTGGCGGGTTGTGCGCTTATATAAGCGATGAAGCTAACCTCTCCACGGCTTAGCGCACTAGCCACCCCACCTCTTCCACTCTCCGTCGTTGAGGTACCCAAACGCCCACCATACGCTTTGTCTCTGTACCTGCCGCGCTGTGTCTCCCCGCGTCAGTCCCAACCTCCGCCGCCCATCCGCCGCCTCGACCTCCTGTCACCGTACAGAGCCTGTGTGCAGTTCCTGCCCCCTCAGTCGCCCTCATCAGCACCCGCTGCCACTCACCTCACCGTTCCCAGTTCCCAGCACCCTCGACGTCGGCGGCGCTCTTCCTCACCTCACCTCCACCCCGCCACCCGTAGTCCGCTTCCCGCGTAGTGTCCGACACCCTGCAACCCAGAAGATCGCTGCCGCTCCCTCGTCCATTGCGTAGTCCACCATAACGTTCCCGGAATCATGGTAGAAGCAGAAGGCAACCCCACGACGTGGAAGTTCACACAGTACGTTGGCTAATTGTCTCTTGGTTATGCGCTCTTGAGGAATCGCAAACTTGCGATCGGCTTCTCCCCGTGTTGCCGCGCCATTACATTCTTCGGACGCCACTATCCGCGCGCTAGCTAACAGCCGCAGGTGCTTCGGCGATAAAGGCGACGTTGAAGACATCACAGAAGGTATGTTTAGAACTGCGAGTTGTCGTGGCGTTGTGTTTGCTGCAATACTTCCGTGAGGACCACTGACAGCGTTTGCAGCTGACATCATCTCGACTGTCGAATTTGATCAGACGGGGAACTACCTAGCCACCGGCGACAAGGGCGGCCGTGTGGTGTTGTTTGAAAGGAATGAGACGGTGTGTATCTTCGCACGATATCCAAGCCAGGCCATAGGTCGCTGACGCAAGGCTAGAAAAAAACCTGCGAGTACAAGTTCCATACTGAATTCCAGTCACACGAGCCTGAATTCGACTACCTCAAATCCCTCGAGATTGAAGAGAAGATCAACAAGATCAAGTGGTGTCGGCGACAGAACGCTTCACATTACCTCCTCTCTACCAACGACAAGACAATAAAATTATGGAAGGTATTCGAGAAATCGTTAAAGGTGGTGGCGGAGAACAATCTCTCACATGAACTCACTCCAGGTGGCGGGGTTGCTGGCGCAGGTGGGCCCGTAAGGAATCCGAATGCACACTTCCGGACCGCTTCCGACTTGAAGCTCCCCCGCCTCACCCATCATGACACGGTTGTCGCCGCTGTTCCCCGCAAGACGTACGCGAACGCGCATGCCTACCACATCAACAGCATCTCTGTGAACAGCGATGGGGAGACTTTCATTAGCAGCGACGATCTCCGGATCAACCTCTGGAACCTCAATATCCAGGACCAGAGCTTCAACATTGTCGACATCAAGCCCGCTAACATGGAGGAGCTGACCGAGGTCATTACAGCGGCTGAGTTCCACCCTCAGAGTTGTAACTGGTTCATGTATGCGAGCTCGAAAGGGACCATCAAGCTGGCAGATATGCGGGAGAGCGCACTGTGCGACCAGCACGCGAAGCGTAAGCCACTACGCTGGTCTCAAATAGTCACGTCTAACCTGCCGCACAGAATTCGAACAAGAAGAAGACCCCTCGTCACGGTCCTTCTTTTCCGAGATCATCTCTTCCATATCAGACGTTCGTTTCTCTCACGACGGCCGATACATCCTTTCCCGTGATTATCTGACCGTCAAGATCTGGGACGTCAACATGGAGCGGACGCCTATCAAGACTATCCCAATCCACGAGCATCTTCGGCCGCGGCTGTGTGATACATACGAGAATGACAGCATCTTCGACAAGTTCGAAGTAGTCTTCTCCGGCGACGCAAAGAACGTTATGACTGGAAGCTATAACAACAACTTCATGATCTATCCTTCCGACCCCGAGAAAGATACAGAAGTCGTGCTGCAAGCTGACAAGTCGGCATTCAAGGCGAAGAAGGTCGGCATACCAACACCGATGAACTCCTCAACAAGCCCTACGAGCGCATCGAGCAAGAAAGGAAGCTCAAGAGCGGGCAGCCCTGCTGCTGGAGCAGTGGGGCAAGGCCAGCGAATGAGGAAAGAGACGGATGCCGACCAGATCGACTTCAACAAGAAGATTCTCCACATGAGCTGGCATCCGTTCGAGGACAGCATTGCGATCGCAGCTACAAACAATGTAAGGCAATTTAGCATTGTGACTGATATATTGCATAACACTAACGCTTTTGCAGCTCTTTGTCTTTTCTGCACTGTAAAGGGTCCTGCATTTTTGGAGCGAACACTTTTCATCAAAGGCATTCGCGCTTAGAGGCATTGACTTGCTTGGTTGGCGATTATTCCTCATCATTCTTCCAGGTCCCCCCTCAATTCTGGCAGTGATCTGGTCGAACGGCGCTAGGACGGTAGACGGAGGTCTTGCGGTGGACGACACACACAGAGATTGTTTGGTAGTTCAGTAGCGTATGCATCGCGAGCGAGGCGTGGCAACAAATCCACGCCGCGGCAACAGCCATGTGGAAATTGAGAATAATTGTAACCAACGTTGCAAGATCCGAAAGACCAAGTGGTTGGCAGTTTATGTGTGATTATGATTGTGCATGCCGCAAATTGCAGCTGAGGACATGTAGAATTGCCGAACCTGCTCAGTTTCAGCCCTACGCAAACCGCGCTAGTGCCTCGGGCGGCTCTCACTTCTCGGATTTCCACGTCAACACTCTCTACCTCCCAACGACCATTTGCTGCACCTCCCCCTTTCCAGTAGACCATGATAAGAATCTAAGGTGCAATTGTAAGTGACGCTTCTGTTCGTCGACAGAGGTTGCATAACACCGATGATGTATTGTTCAACGTCATCATTTTCTTTCCTCGCTCGGTAGCCATTTTCTTTCATAAATCTCTAATTTCAAAGGAACCATTGCACCGCACTGACCGGGAGTACGCAGTTGTCTAGCCTTTCCCAGCTTCGCACAGCTTCTGCATCGCGTCGTTGTTAATACCCAGCTTCACAATCCTTTCAACGCACAATGGCAGCGCTTGCACCTCTCGCTGGAAGTTTCGCTCTGATCTTTGGAGGCTGTTGTTCCAATGTAAGTAAGAATCTCCGAGTATAGCCAGCACAGCTCACATCCTTCAGGTCTATTGTCTAGAAGCCATCGTGAAGTGAGTACCGCCCTAAAATCAAGGCTCTACCATCCGTCTAACAATCAGAAAGACATGAGCCAGACAGCGGCCTTCTCATCACCCTCTTCCAGTTTATTTTCACCTGCCTTTCGACTTTGCATTATCAGTTCGATCCCAACGGTCGTTACTTCGTCAAGCCGTCTCCCGTCCCTTTTCGGAAATGGTGCATCAGTGCTGCCCTATTCTTCACAGTCAATATGATGAACAATTGGGCGTTCGCGTTCAATATTTCCGTTCCGGTTCACATCATTCTGCGTAGCTTCGGAAGTGTGACGACGATGGCGGCAGGCTGGTTCCGAGGAAAGAAGTATACGCCTGTCCAGATCTTCTCCGTTGCAGTCCTTACGCTAGGAGTGATGGTCTCTGCATGGGCAGATGCAAAGTCAAAGGTGAGGCCTTCGCCTCCGTCTTTGGTCCTCACGCTAACCGCCACAGGGCAAAACCATGGACACGTCGAGCATCGATTTTACCAGTGCTTCGTTTGAGATGGGTCTCCTCATCTTGTTAGTGGCACAGCTTCTTTCAGCATACATGGGCGCCTACGTCGAAGACATCTACCTCCAATACGGCAACCACTGGAAGGCGAACCTCTTTTACTCCCACCTCCTCTCGATCCCCCTCTTCGCAAACTTCGCCCCCATGCTGTACTCACAATTCACCCGCCTTCAAGCATCCCAGTCATTCGAGGTACCTCTCAGCATCGCGCAAAACCTTCCCCCGACAGTCAATAGGGCCCTAGCGTCGACTTCACAGCATGTCATCTATCTCACCGCGAACGCAATAACCCAGCTGCTGTGTATCACCGGCGTTAATATTTTGAGCGCCAACACGTCCGCCGTTACCGTCACGATTGTGCTCAATATCCGGAAACTTGTGAGCTTCTTACTCAGCGTCTGGCTGTTTGGGAATCAGATGGGTGGTTTGATGAGGATCGGCGCGGCTATGGTGTTTGGAGCTGGTGCGCTCTACGGTTGGGAGACTACCTACAAGATTCCGCAGAGGAAAAAGGTGGCGCAAGAGCAGGCAAAGAAGGCACAGTGAGGATTACCGTGTGCTCACCAGAGCTCAGAACGCACTATCATCGCATCCACGGAGCGAGGGAAATACATATAGAGATAGAGCTGCTTCCATTGGCTGCACTGCAATACTTAATTACCGCAGGTAGAGCTGACGCTGATTGGTGCTCAAACCAGCGTGGGATGCGAGACTATAACATAGAACTATAGCATTTTATCAACCAGAACATCTCATCTATTTTAAGGTACAGGCCTTGTCGGACCGTCAAACCGTAGCCGTTAGCAAAATCACGTGATGGAGTGAAGCAGCTGAACCCTGGTAGTGCCAAGCCGTACAAGGGGTACGCAACGAAAGATTATGTGTTCTTAGAGGGGGCTGTCTGATCACCGACGAGCGCTTTCTCCTTTCCATTCAGCATCTTTCAACATCCCCAACTTTCTTTAATTGGGTGAGTATCTATCTACTAGTAGCGTCGCACCTAATTCCTAATTTCGGTATATTAACGTTGATGTGCACAGGGAGCTTCGACAAGCTACACCCACCATGTCCTCCCCGACCGGCGTGCGGCATCGCGGTCCCAAGGACAAGAAGCGACCAACCACGCCCAATCCTGATGCGCTTACCGAGAAGGTAGCCGAAAAGGTCAGCGATGTTGCTGAGAAGGCGAAGAGGGAATTCAAGCCCCGGCACCAGGGCGGAGAATGGGACTACAAGCTCGCGATCACGATCATTACCATCCTGGCTTTCATAACGCGATTTTGGGGCATCCAGCATCCCTCGCAGGTGGTTTTCGACGAAGTGCATTTTGGAAAGGTACAGTACCTGATGGGCTTGCATCTTGCGACATCTCCACGGCAATCGCAAAGGGACCTTGAGCAGAAGGCTGACGTGGGGCACAGTTCGCTTCATACTACCTCCAGCGAACCTACTTCTTCGATGTCCACCCTCCCTTCGGAAAGCTTCTCTTCGCTCTCGCCGGTTGGCTTGTCGGATATGATGGCTCGTTCTTGTTCGAGAACATTGGCGATTCCTACATCACCAACAAGGTCCCGTATGTTGCCTACCGCGCCATGCCCGCTACCATGGGCGCCCTCACCGTCCCGACCGTATTTATGATTATGTGGGAGTCTGGATACTCACTGCCGGCCTGTGTGACAGCCGCTGGTCTGCTCCTCTTCGACAACGCCCACATCGGCCAGACGCGCCTGATCCTCCTCGATGCGACTTTGATCTTCTTCATGGCGCTTTCGGTGCTCGCATACATTCGATTCTACAAGCTTCGTCACGTTCCGTTCAGCCGCAAATGGTGGAAGTGGTTGCTCTTGACTGGCGTGTGTCTGAGCTGCGTCATCTCGACCAAATACATTGGGGCTTTCACTTTCTTCTCCATCGGTGTCCCAGTCTTGATTGATTTGTGGGACCTCATGGACATCAACCGGCGCCAGGGAGCTTTGTCACTTCCCGAATTTGGAAAGCATTTTGCCGCTCGCGCCACTGGACTCGTCGTCGTTCCTTTCTTCCTGTACCTGTTCTGGTTCCAGGTCCATTTCTCTATACTGAGCAAGTCGGGTCCGGGAGATGACTTCATGACTCCCGAATTCCAGGAGACATTGAGCGACAATGTCATGACGCTCCAATCTGTCGGCATCAACTACTACGACTCGATCACCATCCGCCACAAGGAGACAAAGGTCTACCTTCACAGTCATCCGGACCGCTACCCACTGCGTTACGATGATGGCCGGATCTCTTCTCAGGGACAGCAAGTCACAGGATACCCGCACAATGATACCAACAATCACTGGCAGATTCTCCCCTCCAAGCCGCTCGAGAGCACGGAGGGCCAGCGCGTCAAGGTCGGAGACCACATTCGTCTGCGCCATCTCATCACCGACACTGTTCTGCTCACCCACGATGTTGCTTCTCCGTACTACCCCACCAACCAAGAATTTACAACCGTTGTAATGGAGGAGGCCAATGACAAACGATACAATGATACTATTTTTGAGATCAAGGTCGACGGCAAGAGCAAGGGAGACTTCAAGACGATGTCCACCCACTTTAAGCTCGTCCACGTACCGACTAAAGTCGCCATGTGGACTCACACTTCTCCTCTTCCCGAATGGGCTTACAAACAGGCCGAGATCAACGGCAACAAAAACGTCCAACAGAGCAGCAATGTATGGTTGGTCGATGACATCCCATCTCTGCCTGCCGAGGACGAGCGCAACAAGAAGGAGGTGAAGAAGGTGAAGAGTCTCTCTTTCTTGAGAAAATATCTTGAGCTTCAGCGTGCCATGTTCTACCACAATAACGCCCTGACGAGCTCCCACCCGTACGCCTCTCAACCTATCTCGTGGCCCTTCCTTCTCCGTGGCGTTTCTTTCTGGACCCACAACGACACTCGGGAACAGATTTATTTCCTTGGTAACCCGATTGGGTGGTGGCTCGCATCTTCACTGCTTGCCGTTTTCGCTGGTATCATTGGTGCTGATCAGTTGGCTCTCCGCCGTGGTATGGATGCTCTTGATGACCGTAAGTATATGATACCTCGTGCTTGAAATGACATGTGCTGATCTCCGATAGGCACCCGTTCCCGACTTTACAACTCTACCGGTTTCTTCTTCCTCACCTGGGCCGCTCACTACGTCCCTTTCTATATCATGGGCCGCCAACTCTTCCTGCATCACTACCTCCCTGCGCATCTCGCCTCCGTCCTCGTCACGGGTGCGCTCGTCGAATTCATCTTCAACATTGAGCCTTTGGACCCAGAGTCCCCCGCTCCTCCAGGCACTGTCGCCAAGGGCCACCGCCGTACGAAGTCTCGTCCTGTCCGCGAACGTGTTGCTACCCAGAGCTTGCTCGGAAGCTGGATCGCCACGGGCGTGATTCTTGCCGTGGTGTTCTGGTGCTTCTTATTCTTCGCGCCTTTGACGTATGGAAAGCCAGGATTGAGCGTTGACCAAGTTCAGGCGAGGAAGTGGCTGGCCTATGATTTGCATTTCGCGAAATAGACGGCGGATATGGCTTAAGCGGCGCATGGGTGATGCTAGGGAAGGGGCTTCAGAGGCGGAAGGGTCGAGGCTTGTTTTCTTGTCGAGTTTTCTTTATCGGACCATAGCGTAAAAGGTGCAAAGCGTGCAGTGAGGTCGGCTTGGCTTCGTGTTCCTTCTTGGTCAACTATATCCACTCTCCATACACAGTCAGGTCGAACCTTTGGAATTTCATGTGTATGAATATACATTCAGCTCCTGTGCGAATCTACTTTGGCACAGTGGCCAAAGAAAACTGATGAGTCTTGGACACCTCTGAGGCGCCATATGGTGCCTTGCAAAACTGGTTCACTCCAGCATACTCACCGGAAGCCCTCTACTGTCTGCAATGCGGGCTAAACCCGAATCGATTGTGCAAAAAGATCCCGCTTTTCCTCTTGTAACATGAGTTCATACTCACACGCTCTGTCTTTGGGTTTTGGTAGGCCTTCTAGAAGTTCCAACCCTCGTGGAGAAGGGGCCTTTGTGCGAAAATCCGGGGGGGAATTTAATCGTTGATCCTCCT
This sequence comes from Lentithecium fluviatile CBS 122367, assembly GCA_010405425.1. Taxonomy (NCBI): domain Eukaryota; kingdom Fungi; phylum Ascomycota; class Dothideomycetes; order Pleosporales; family Lentitheciaceae; genus Lentithecium; species Lentithecium fluviatile. The sequence continues at coordinate 769,051 of MU005586.1, forward strand.
CCAAATGTTGGCATGGATTCATATTCAACACGCCAGCAGTCGACGTTCCAAACGCAACATTGGCGTTGTATTGATATGCTAGGATTCGTGCATTCGGGATTCGTCGGAGAAGGAAGTCTCTCAGCCAGTTTGTTCTAGACTCCTTGTGAGTCCAAGTATTATCCGCACGGCCGTCATTGTTGTCCAAGTTCATTCCATGTACGGCAACGATGCTTATCGGAGTAAGCGCGGGTGGCGGCTGGAGGAGTATACATACTCACTCGAGCGTCGCATTCGGCGGAGAGGCGATCGGCTTAAGCCAGTTTGTATTCGGTGCTACGGCGGGCTGGGAAGACTACTCCGTAAAAAGCTATTAGATTCATCGTCGACCACGGCCACTTGTGTAGGAACGAAAAGGCTCACCATATTTGCGCTTAAATAGCTGAAAGCTTACTACTTCAGACGGTCCAAGCTCAGTAGAGTAGTAAGGCCAGGATGGGTTAAAGTTGCAAGCTGTCGAGAGTTAGTCCGATCGTGGTGGTAGTCTACGAACGGTCAATCGAGCGGGGTAGCCTTGCTACCAATAATAGCCACCACAGAACAGCGCATAGAAATCGCAAGAATGACCACTGCAATACGAACGGGGGCTCGATTATTTATACAATTTCATAAAAATGCATTCGAAGCTGCTAGACTAATTATACCACAGCGCGGTTCTGCAGCTAAACACATCGATGCAGTTTGGGTATATGACTCTAAAAGAAAGACATGAAGTTCGTGATGCGTCGTACCAGGTAACTCCCTTCCTCTTCTATTCCTCTCTCCACGAAGCCGTTTGGATCAGAGCGTGATACAGTCTGATGCCCGAGTCCGAATGAACGCCGGCAGCAAATCTCTACATCTCAGCCCAACAACGACTTCCGCCTCCACACAGTGAACTCGACACGTTGTGACCTTAGCCGTGTTTACCGGCAGCATAAGTCTGCCTCTTGCGGTGCCCGAAGCAAAGCTCCACACTCCATGTCACAAGCGTAATGAACATGAGCGCTGTAGCCACCCACGTCAACGCCAAAAACTTATTACCCCGATTCGCCTGCACGCCGATATCATTCCCATATTGGTTGATGATACTCGAGCCCTTGACCGACACAGCTGTAACAAGCGCACTCGCCAGACCGATAGCCAAGAAGGCGAGTATGGTGACCATGAGGTTGAGACACGCGGCTAAGCGTCCCGCAGCGAAGATAGCGGGGAGCGCGGCGACGAGGGCGACGAAAATGAGTGCGATGGCGATGCAGTACAGAACGAAGGAGGTTATAGAGACGATGCGGAGAGCGTCGAGCCCGCGCTGAATATCCTCCGGCCATTCGAGGTCGTCGAGCGTGATGCCCAGCCCAGTCTTGTTCAACGCCTGCTCCAGAATAACCTCGGGATCAAACCAAAACATAGCCGTCTGATTCGAGCACCCCGTAACACTCTTGTGGATGTCGCTCAACGAGAGAGTCGAGTTAGCCGCCTCCGCAGGTGTGAATTGTCCGTAGCAGTAGTCGAGTAAGTGCGCGGAGTAGAAGTCCTCGATGCCGAGTTGCTCGGTGACTGCGCCGGCGGCTTCACCGACGTCGTTTTGGATGGAGTCTGGAACCAGGTTCCAGAGGGAGGAGAGGGGGCTGTCGGAGGAGCCGAGGGTGCTGTTTACGACGCCCTCGCCGATGCGCGAGGTGTTGAGGGTCATGACGTGGTAGTCTTCCATGAAGCCTTTTTTGTGGCCAGCGAAGAGGCAGAGGAAGGAGAGGATGAGGGCTGCAGTGCAGCAGAGGGCTGGGAGGAGCGCTGAGAGACGCATGGTTCGGTTGTAGGTTGCGTGCTCGGCCGATGTGGAGTGGTTTGCGTTTATGGCGGACCTTGTGTACTGAAGAATGGTGAACGAGGCGAAGAATAAACGAAGGTTGAAGAGTGACGGATATAGAGAACAAAGGAAAAGAAGACGTGAAGTGCCTTTCACATATATACAAGGCTACACAACCTTAGCAAGGAATGCTTTCAACGTCACTCAAACAAGGGCACGTACACACGGCCCGCAGTCACCACACCCGCGAAGCAAGATTTAGGCCTGCCAACCGCCGCCCGCACAGCCTCACGGCGCGCAAGATCTTCAGATCCATGCCTGATGAAGGCTAATGTGGGCCCTGGGTGCTGGCCGTTGACGTGGAATGGGGTGGGCAAACAAGCTCGGATTCGCTTGATGCGATGTTAAGGGCAACGTCATTGCGGCAGGGGTGCTTGTCGCAGGAACAGGGATCGGCTCGCCTAACGCGAAGTGATTGCGCAGGGTTTGCGTGGACAGTGGATTTCGACACCAGCAACGACTGGTGAATGACTGGTGTGAAAGGACTGATTGGTAGTGACCGTTGCCGTAGTTTAGGCGGGGGCGGCGCCACTCTAAATCTGTTTCCGATTCGTTGAGTTGCACAGCCGCTGGTGAGCCACGCGGTCGACGACCGACGAGAAAAGTAGGTATCGCACGAGGCGTAGATAGGCCGCGTGCTGCAGCAACTTACTCTTGGCCAAATACTTTAAGAAGACGGCGATATGCGAAGGAATTATACACCAGAGCTTTGCTTCCTTTTCATAGCGACCTTGACACTTGGGGATTCCCAAACTATCGACCAAATTCGAAGTCACCGATGGCTCTCGGTGCTCTTTGCAAACGTATATATTCGAAGTGTACTGCATCTAATGATGAGACCACCCTGTCTATCATTAAGCGTCTATCATCAAGTAACCGTTACCGCGTAAGTCATGAAAAAGAGCAACCTGTGCTCGCGAACTTTTGAGGTGAGATCCGTGTCGTGCTGAGCACACGATCTGAGTGGTGTAGGGGAGTTTTGCATCTTCCAAGACACCGCATCGCTGACTTTGAGCGGGCGGGTAGGTAAGCAACCTCACGATGGAGACTTCTTGAAACGCTGCCAGGGCTGTGGTGTTGACTGAGGGTCGCCCACCCCATCTGTGAAGGGCGAATATGGTGCTGCAACGGCATGGGGTGGCGCTTTCGTCCCTTGCTGCGTCCGGGGAGGCTCGGTGGACCCGGGATATCGCCGCTGCTCCTCATGCATCTTATCCAGCGACTCCCCCACGACATGGTACTTTGCCCAGTTGACCGGCGGACATCGTATTATGTTCTGCGGCTCAGGTATTGGAGGAAATTTCGTGCGCTCAGTTGCTAGTCCTTCTACTCCAGCCGAGTCTTTTCGAGCGGCCTCATTGTGATCTTCGCCACCATCATTTCTCTCCTTCAAGGCAGCCTCGGATATGTCGGAAAGCGTTGGCGAAAGTATATTGCCTTTCGGTTTCGAGGCCTGCGACTTTTGCTGCTCCTGCAGCGAGCGCACAAAAGTTTGGGGGTTGGAGACAGCAGCAGCTTTGAGTTCTTCCAATGCCTTCAAATCGCGCCTACTCTTCTCTCGCTGCAGCTGGAGGAGCGATATGGCGGAGCGCAGTGCTATGGCATCGGGATTCTCGCTCTCGGCTATAGACACAGACGGCGGCTGCTGTCTAAAAGTCGCGACAGGCGGCGGCGGTGGCACTACACGTGTTCGAGGTTCGGCGGGCTCGAGCGGGGCTAGTTGGGCCACGGAAGAGGTAGGTGTAATGGGCGATACGGGCGGGCGGCCAGGCGAGCGCGAGGCGGAGCGTCGTCTGTCGCGCTGGTCTGAGGGTGTGGACGAGGAGCTGGGCGACGTGGAGCGGGTGCTAGTATCGACCAGGAGCGCTGGCATGGCGGACGGAGGTGAAGAGGGGTCCGCAGTCTCTGTTGAGCCCGGCGCCTACAGAATGCAGGACCGTGGGCGGGGCGTGGGGAGCGAGCGAGCGAACTCGGCCGCGCGGAGGGGCGACGGCGGGACCCAGTGGATTTGTGTTTTTCTGACGTTTGGCAGAGCCGCCGCCTGTGCCGCGTCTTCTGTCTTCTGGAAGAGTGTGCCTGAACCGCTGCACATCTAGCACGGGCGCGTGAGGTTCGCACTGCTGCTGGATAATGTTGAGGCAGAAGCGCCGTGTGGCTGCCAGTGGCTTGCGCTCGGCTCGGCGTGCCGAGGCTTCGGAAGATTCTCGCCCAGCGCCTCGGAGAGCAAGTGCCCGCCCGTGTTGGAGCTGAGCTGGATACGAGCCGCGGAAATTAAGAGACGACGGACGGCATCGAATGGAGACCGAGGCATTTCGCCATTTTCCTAGCACCTGCTGTGCGAAAGGACGCCGTCTCGCCTGCCATGCCCCAACCCGTTGGAAGTGACGATCGCACTGGTCAGCTAGTACGACTTGGGACGGTTCATCCAGAAAGCCTCACGCCTTGTCCGTCCTCGAAAAAACATTGAAGAGCAGGCCCCTGTACGGAGCAAACCTTCGACATTAATCTCGGCGTGGCACAGATCTGGGGGCCTCGCTAATCGAGGATCCCTAGCCCTGGCACGCGTCCCTGGTTGCTGGATGTCACTTGTCACTGCCGTCACCTCGCCTTGAACCACGGTGACTCCAGAATGCCAGGAGTGCTTCTGGCGTGCTGCTCCGCGGCGTGGCCTCTACCAGCTGCCTTACATGGCATTTGGCCCTTCCCAGATGGCATTTGGTGCCGGATCCGCCGCCTATCGCACTACTTGAACCATAGCACACGGCTAGCCAGAACGCCATGGCGGCGGCTCGCCAATAACCAGCATCGGAAGCCACGCGCTTCTGCGGCCTGGTCTGATTTCTGTCAAATGTCCCCTCAACCGTGGCTGCCATCTTGCCCTCATTGGCAGCCGTGCCTGTCTTCAAATTGCCCGTGACGGTGTTGCTTTTGGACCGGCGCGTCCGTTCATGGCGCCTTCCCGTCCGCCCCTACAACACTCTTCAGCAACCAACTCCCCTCGTGTGATTCCTGCGAATCCTCTTTCACCTCGTTTCCCACCTTCGTTCACTTCGACCCTCCCTCGTACAGGGCCGAGAGTCATGTCCGCCGCGCCAGCCACGTAGTGCGCGTCTATCCTCCCTTGGCTCAGCTCCCGGCGCCCCTTCGCTCGAACCGGCAACTGCAACGGGCGATCGCCAGTGATCATCGCCGTTTCGCTGTCACAAAATGGCCGCACCAGACTTGGGAGCGCGTGTGCCCCGGATTCCCAAGCTAACATATCGAACTCGTCTGCCAACTGATGATTCTTCGCCCACATCACGTCACCCCGTCCGCGACCCGAGCATCATCGATTCTCTCGAGATACAGCCGTGTGTGTCCAATTCCACGACGAGCACCACGGACAATCGCCCGTCTTCCGACTCGAGGAGCACTACGTCATCTTCATCCGTATCTACCAGCCTGGCTTCCTCCAATGGCTCAACAACGCGAAGTTCGAAGACGCCGAAGAAAAAGAAGAATGGCGTACTGAGCTTCCTAACCATCAAGGAGCCGTCCCAGCTTGCCTTGGAACAGTACGCCGAATCGCAACGCAAGCAGACCGCTGCCAAAGGCGGCCACGCGGCTCCGGTTGGGCTGCAGAGCATATCTCTCCAGAAGCTCCCCGCCAATGTCCCCAAGGTGAACTCCAAGTGGGACGGCATCCCAGAATCCCTCAAGTCGTCAAAGAGTTCCATTGCGTCCCCGAAGAGGGAAAGCTCGTCTTCCCACGGCTCTTCGCATAGCTCGGGGCCACCTCCCAACTACGATTACGGCCTGAACACGTCCGTTTTCTCCGTGGCTTCGGATGGCAGTCGAGGCCCACCAAACTCCCTAGCATCCCCTATGGCGTCTACTACGAATTTCGGCGAGCGCAGAGATTCGGGGCCCTCCGATTCGTCAGAGACGCCGACGTTGAATTCGCCGTCCACCTCATCGCTACCATCTACGACATACTTCTTTCCGGACGCCGACCCTAGTTCGAAAGGTGCGCTGCCTACATCTTACACCGAACATCCCTGGAGCCCACCGCCTCCACCACCAGACATGACATTGGAGGCTTTCCCATTTCCTGATGCCAATCCCGACGAGCCGACGCATTCAGTGGATAGCAAAGCCGATGCGATCTTCAAGAAGCTAAAGGCCAACGGGCGCGGATTTCTCGCAGGCGAAGCTCGAGAAATCAAGCTAGGGGACGAGAGCGATGACTCCGACTCGGTTCCAGATTCGCACGACTTCTTGTTCGACTTGCAACCTTCGTCCATCGGAGCAGCGGCTCCTGTCCAAGCTCCACAAGCCATGAGTGCACCACATGCTGTGGAACCCCCACCGCGAGGACTGTCGCCCGTGAGTCCAACAATGACGGATTTCCCATCCAGAGGCCCGTCGACGAATTTTTCACGGCCGCGTCCCCGACCGTCACCCTTTGCTCTGCCACCGAAGTCTGGACCGTCCTCTTTGCCAACGTTGTATGAGGCCTCGATTGCCAGTACCGATACAATCACAGACCCTCCAAACCTGTCGAAGAGAAGCTCGAAGAACAGCGACGAGACATTCATCGCGCCCCCTACCCCCACTACTCCCACGTCGCAACGCAACCGCTCCAACTCCTCACGCGATCGACTTGGTCTTGGTGGACACATCCGCAAGAACGAAGTTTTACCGTGGGAGAGTCAGGAGCAACCAGGTAAGCCCAAAAAAGGCCGCCGCCGTATTTTTTGAGGGCTTTAAACGCTATCATCATTGCCATTGCTTTGGCATTTTTATTATCATCGCTACCCTTTCTATTGGCCGAGGTCACTGAGTTGGCTAACGCGCTCCACTAGCCCACGCTCCTCTCGGTCCCCATATCGGCGACGACAGGAATGCGTTGTGGAACTTTGCGCACGATTAAGCGTTCAGTTTGGTTTTTGTTCATTTACGGCGTACGTACTATATATTAGATACCCTAGTCAGCACGATTTCTTTTCTTTGGACCATTTTGGGATGTCACAGGACGAGTGACTGGCAAAGCGTTTTTCCTTCATAGCCATTTGAGCAAACGCACGATATCATACATGTAATATCTCTTTCGGGCAGGTTCTTGGATGTGAGGTCACGTATTAATCGATAGAACATCTGGGAGAGCAAAATGAATGCAGAGTAATGCAAAACGACCACATAGTGTTATGCAAACACACTCGAGGCCTCGAGCTCAATGCTGTATTCTGTTGGGGTGACAATCGATTGCGTGATTACGACGAAGATGCAAGTCCTTGCCGAGCTCGAGCCTGCAGACTATTGGCAATGTATTACGACGAATGATTCTGTTGTAACTCACCGGGTCCACATCGTAAGATATAGCGAGAGCCTATTTTAGGACACTGTTCATGATTGTATTACAGTATAATATCATTAACCGATTAAACGGCCACCACTTTGAAAGGTCCCTTCTTGATGAGTAATACCGTCCACTTAGCCGGTCGTTACTCCTCGATTGTCTCACTTGCTAGAACCGGCGTACCTAAGAATGAAAGTTGATCCTCTTGGAAATCGCGAGGTTATGCTGTGGTTGCCGTACGATGTCTTGTCCCAGCCCTTTAGCGTGGGTAATTCGGGTTATACAACGCTTGAAAGCTTGATCAATGCTGCAGATTACATCAACCTTACATCACAGGCACCTTTTGCCTCGCAACACGCCAGCGAGGAATGCAATTATAGGATAAAAATATTTCAACGGGTATCTAAATAGCCTCCCATCGTATAACTAGCCACATCTCCACCACACCCAGCACCCGCACCCCGAGCCAATCGGCCGTTCCACGTCATGTCATATCAGGCGCGCACAACAAACAAGCTCCCCGGACTCCACACGCGGGTCATCCAAGGATCTCGCCGTGCCTCGCAAATGCCGTTGCCGTTGTATTCGCAAGCTAGGGTCTCAAGTATATCCAGAAAGAAGGAGTAGACTTTGGGGGAGTTTCGGAGAGCCAAGGAGGGGCATCACATCATTATCGTTGGCGGATGATTTCTAGTAGAGCCCCGTATCAGTCGTCTCCGAAATGCTGTTGAAAAGGAACAAAGCTTGCGCACCTGTGAGGAACTCCTCGCTATGATTAAATTAGCATTGATGCCACCTTAACTCCCCATACCATAACCAAGATATGATTGCATGCGAGAAACTTACAAGCTCAGCGTTATATAGCCGTCCCGGTCATCGTCGTACTTCTTGAACACATCCGTCATGCGCTTCAAGCTGATGCACGCTTGCACAAACAGATCGAAGCTCATGTTGTTGTCGCCCCGCCGGTCGTACGTGCTGTAGAGCAGCCGCACGAATTGCGAGGAGAGGCGGTAGCCGAATGCGACGAGGGCTTCGCTGAATTCATTGTAGGATATGCTACCGGAGTGGTCCGCGTCGAAGCGATCGAAGAGACCGCGCCAGGCCGAGAGGAAGCCCCAGAGGCCACTACAAACGCATTAAAAAGGACAACGAGGCCGGGAAACGGACGCAGGCTTACCAGAACTCGTCAAAGTTGACGGAGCCTGAGCGGTCGGTATCGAACATTCTATTAGCATGTTAGTCCGGACTCTGGAAATACATACTGGAATTCTGCCTACCTGATCATCATACGCACGGTATGAGGATCAAAAGGTGACCAATCTCCGTTGACAAGCGCAGTCTTGAGCTCCGCCTCAGTCAAATTCCCATTCCGATCCTTATCCACGGCGCCAAACAACCTCCACAGCGCTTCCCGATCGTTACCGTCCCGCGGAGGTGCAGGCGTAGGCGGGGGCCTTTGAGCGACGGGCGGTCGTCCATGGTATCCCTGCGGCGGAGGGCCATGTCCATAGTTCTGCGGCGGCGGAGACCCGACACCGTCGTACCTTGAATCATACCTCGTCTGGTCGTACCGCGGGCTGTTGGTGCGGTTGTCGTACCGGGAGTCATTGTATGCGCCTGGCGGGGGTCTGCTTTCGTATGTCGCGCCTCCACCACCGCCGCCTCCTCGACCGCCGCCGTAGCGATCGTCTGGACGGTAGTCTTGTCGCGAGGGGGCTGGTGGAGGGGGCTTATTGTAGTCGGGCCGGGCAGACGATGTTCGTGGGGGCCGTTGGGCGGGCTGGCCTTGCGAGAGCATCGCCGCAGCCTGGGAGGACGATTAGTGTCAACGTGCTAGGATGGGAGTCGTGTAGCGCATGACGCGCAACGAGAAAGGTAAACGCACCTGCTCAGGCTCTGCGTGCGCAGGGAGCCTGTCCGGGTTGAAGCCTTTGTTGTAGGCCATAGTGTCGTGCCGCAGGGAACTCAATGAATCGGCAAACTCTAGCAATCAACAATGTCGGCGGGGTAGGTCGTACAGGACGTAGGTAGAAGAAGGCAACGAGCGAGCAAGCGAGCGGGTAACGGGCACTGTTATATCTTCCGTGACAAAGCCGATGCCGGGATAAGGCGAAGGCGCTGCTGGCACGACGGGCTCGGAGAAGTGACAAGGCCCAATTCACACAGCCGTGCGGCTGGTCACTCTGGCGGGGCGCGCGCTTGGCTTATGACGCCGGTCAGGCTTGGAGTTAGGACCACTCTGGGAACCGACCGCGGGGCTGCAGCGAGTTGGTACGGAAGTCGGAAGGATGAGGCGGGGCCGTGTGAGACTCAGCGACCGAGGCGGGACTAAGGTGTTTGTTGGGTTGACGGCCGTAAAGTCGATCGACGTCGTGTGGCGGGGAGCTCTTCTCGAGTGTTCGACCAAGGACTGTACGACGCGATTGGGTCTACATGGGCATTTCAGCCACGAGGAGTCCAATAGCTCCCTCTGGCTGTGCACCGCAAAACAAACTTTATGGACGACCTGTCAGTCAGTCGCTTGACACAGCACAGCACAGCCTCACGCAAACGCGTAACCACGGTTCAAGTCATCATAATAATCATTCAAATATCTACAGTGAAGATTATCCCTCTTCATGAACACCGAAACATTGCAAATCTGCCGGCCCAGCCCGTCCATACCAGAATACCGAACGCTGTAACAGAACGAGAATACTAAGAAAGCACAACACGCAGTATTCCGCCGCCCCTGACAGCCTGGCGGTATGAGGCTACGAGGATTGAAAGAATACTCATGGGTATCCGCTGACTCCGCGTAACGCCTCAAATGCGGCCGAAACGACAGTAGATAGATAAAGAATCGAAGGGCCAAATTGCTCGCCTGCCGTAACGTTCGTTGAAGGGAAAAGTGACAACATCCGACCGGTAGATAAAATACAGAGCCAAAGAAGCGCTTTTGAAGAAGGTAATGCGGGCTGAAGATTGCTTCGAAAAATTGCTGAAGATATGATGCCTCCAACGAGATTTTGGATGAATTTGCTGCAAAGAAGTGGATTTAAGCTTTGATCCGCTTCTGGCTGCTGTCGGAGCCCCCGTCAGATGTCTTCCGCTTACGATCGCCAGGCTCATCGCGACCGAAGCCAGGTCCATTTGGGGCAATCGGAGTCGGTTGGAAGGTCAGAGGGCTCGGCAGCATGTTTGAATCGCGGCCAAAACCCCACTCGGGATAGAAGCTGGAAGGTGACGGAAGAAGTCCATTCTCGACAAACCGGCTTGGCAACGCTGAGATGGGTGTCTCCATTTCGCCGCGGCTGCCATAAGAACTATTGTTCGATGGAGGTGGTGGTCGAGCGAATGGGTTTGGTGGCCCAGTAGCACCAGCGCTCAGCAATGAATTCGCGCTCGGTGATGGTGGAGGAAGAACGACGCCTGAAGAGTGCGAAGCATCAGTGCCGGTTCGGGCAGGCGTAGCACCCGTAGTTGAAGAGTTTCGCGGGGAGGAGTCTGCAGTTTGGCTCCCGGCATCTGAGTGCTCGCTGGGGATCTGGACCTTGAGCCTTGGTCGCACATCCTTCGCTATGCTATTTGTCCGCGAGGGCGGAGGAATTGCAGGCATTGAGGAGGTCGACTGAGTCCGTTGGGGTGGCTGAGGTGGCATTTGTGCGGCAGACGGCATGGGCGGCGAGTTTCCGTTGGTTTGAAGACGAGACATGGTGGCCACATCAATCGATTGCGACCGCACTGCAGTTTCCATTTTCACTGTTGCAACTTGGCTTCGAGGCGCATCATCGCTGGTTCCCCAGCCACCAAGCATGGACCGGCTGTCATCAATGGGCGTAAAGATGCTGTGTCTAGCGGACGAGGGCAGAGGTTTAGGTTGGGGTAGTGGCGGGCTCTGAAAGGTGTCCTGCTTAAAGGTGTCTTGCTGGGGCTGTGGGGGCGAAGGGACAGTCAGTTGCTGCTGGGGCGGTGGTTGGGGGCGTTCTTGTTGCTGGAGTTGTTGTTGTTGTTGTTGTTGTTGTTGCTGTTGCTGTTGCTGTTGCTGTTGCTGTTGCTGTTGCTGCTGGTGTTGTTGTTGTTGTTGTGCCTGTTGATGTTGCTGCTGCTGCTGTTGCTGCGCCTGCTGTTGTTGCTGGAACGTGGGTGGCATTGATTGCCTCCGTTGCTCCTGTTGCATGAACTGTACCTGCGGGTGCGTGGGAGGAGGGTGCGTGTACTGGAACTGAGGTGCTGGCGGTGCTTGCGGCTTCGGTGCCATGCCTTGTGCCTGTGGGTTATAGAAGGGGGGATTTGGCATATAAGCATAGCTGTTTTGGGGCGGCGGAGCTTGAGAGTGATGGTTTGGCGGGACGAGATGTGAGCTAGGCCGTCGCATCTGCGCGCGCGAATCCGGCCGTGAAAGGTTGCCAGGCTGTGGGGACGGGTGCCGCGCATGGAAGGGCATTCCGTTGTGCATGGGGGGAGAGGCGGAGGGCGTGGCGTGCCGAATATGTTGGAAGGAGGGGTTGTTCTGCAGATGGTGGCCCATCATCGCATGCTCTGGCGGGGTGTGGGAGTCCCGCGGCGGAGAGCCCATCATCTCCTCGCCGTCCTCGTCCTCGTCGTCCATGTCCTTCTTGCCCATGAAGTCCTCGGGGCCTTTGTGCTCGTGCGCGCCGCCATACTGCAAGCTCAGTCAGCGTGATTCTTCGCACCCGCAGCGGGGACCCTACGTATTGGTAGCGGCCGATGGTCTCGTTGATGTCGCCCGACGAGAACTCGTACAGCTTCTTGTTGTGGCCGAATATGATGACGGCGACGTCGACGGAGCAGAGCACGGAGAGCTCGTGCGCCTTCTTAAACAGGCCGCCTTTGCGCTTGAGGAAGGTGCTGCAGCCGTCAGTCTAGCGATCGCGAAGGATTCGCGCGGCGCGCGGGGCAGCAGAGAGATACTCACACGGAGCGGTTCCGGTCGTCCTTGATGGCCTTGATCTCGATCTTCCTGCGGCCCATGGTGGATGGCGGCGGTGATACTAGCAGCCCAAGCGCATCAAAGGTGCGTGGTGGTCGCGGGCGGACGTGGAGGTGTGGCTGGAGGCGAGGGCGGCCGCGAACAAAAGCAGGTCAGACTAGAGGCCAGGCTGCTCAGCGGTGGCGAGACGAAGAACACGTTAGGGGTTTCAGGCGCGACGTGCAGAGACGGGAGTCGTCGGCAGCACGGTTGGGGGTGTGCGGCGCCGGGCTATATGTCTTGCGTCGTTGCGCGACGAAGCTGTGGGCGTGCGTCGATGAGGCTCACAAGAGGAAGCGTAAAGCAAAGGCGATCTGTGGAAGCGTGGGAGCGACCTCCAGAAATAGAACAGAGGGCCAGCAGAGGCCAGCGGTGGCAGCAGGCACGGGCCCCGCGAAAAGACCGCTAATTAGCACGGCGCTCAGCGAGACGGGCGGCGCTGGTTGGCTGCAATCTATCGGGCAATTCGCAGACCCTGCTAAATGGCCTGCATGCAGCGTAGCGGGCCTTGTCCATCATCCGTTCGAGCTATTTTGGGATCATTTTGTTCCACTGCGAAAGGATGGAGGGATGATGCCGTTGGGTGGCCCCGATGAAGCAAGCCATCCAGGCAATCGCGACAGGGTCTGCCAGACCCTCACTAAGATCTCGTCTGCCTTCGAGAGCCCTTCCAGCCCTCCCCGGCTCAGCGGAGAGGCCGCAAAACGAGCGTCCACACTCCATCCGTGTCAGTTGCAGATGACAGCACCTCAGATTAGCAAAGGGGAGCGGCCCTCTGCGGTCTCATGGCACGGGGTACCCTATATTTGCGCGCTGCCCATGTCCATAGCGACGATAGGCGGGACATGGCATCGAAAACGGTCGGAGAGAAATTGACAATTGGCCTCCGCACGCACAGGGGCGCCACAGACGCGGCCAGGCGCTACTCGCACAGCTACAGCGGGCGAGGCTAGGCACGCAGCGAACCGGCAGCTCTGTGTCCGTGTCCCCGTGTACTCTCGCGTACTCTCGCGCTGCAACACAAAGCGGAGCGGTGCCCAGCTGGGTAGGCTGCTCAGCGCGGCGGCCTCCACTGTTTCTCCAGGAGCGGGAGCTAGCTCGATGCGCTACCTGAGTGTTTGGGGTTGACACAAACACAACGGACGGGTTCTCGAAGACAAGCACGCCTACCTGGGATGGAGCTCCAAGAGTGATGGGGCCCACGGCAGACGGCATCGCAAGCGCGCTGAATCTGCATCGCGAACGCTAGTGGAAGCATCCGGTCAATGCACGACGCCCACAGCACCTGCGGAACTCGGAAGAGGCCCTCGAACGAGACGCAATCCGGTGCCACGGGGCCGCTCGTTCGCAACAAAAAGTCTGGGTACCGGACGACGTTGGGCGTTTTGGGCGACAGGGCACAAGCACCAAGGTGCGGTCCGGCGCTGTCATTGGCCCGCGTGACTGATCGACCTCGCGTCGCATCCCATCGTGCAGGCGATATTTTTAGATTTGTGTACATGACGTTTACCTACTTCAATCTCACGTCTGCTATCAACAAGACGGAGACGTCCAGAACTCGAGCACTTTGTAATCTAGAAGCGAGCTGGACTGCACAAACACGCACACCCCGTTGACATAATCTCACCTGCGTAGACGCCCTCTCGTATCCCACTGAACCCATTCTTCTCCACTCTTCCTCGTGCTGCATCTCACTGGCCACATCCCTCCCCTCCACATGTTTCCAGTCCCCAGGTCCGGCCAACGCATCTCCAAAATAGTCTGCCGCTCTCACTAGCAGTCACGCCGCATTAACAACCCGAGCCGAGCCGGGTGCCATTGTTCCCAGACCAACGGTTCTGTAGTCGCTCCACTCTGATGACTTCCCCTGTGAGAAGCTTAATGTTTCTAATATCGGCACCCGTCAAGGTTGAACCTCCCCCACACGAAACACAACTACATCCTGTAGGCACACACAACTACCCCTCCCTCACCCCACTCCTCGTTCGGCCTTTCTGATGACCCGTCAGACACTATTTGGAAGCGGCCCGCTGCAGCCCGGTGGTCGCTTTCATCTATCAGACGCAGGTACAGCTTCAGCACTGTTATTCTTAGACCCCATATGCATGTTGACGTCTCCCATCATCTCTCGAACCGCTATGGAAGATGCCCTGGCGGGTTAGGTCACACCATCTAGTGGTGATGGTCGCTTACGCCGCAAAGGTATGGCGCCTATGGAGTGACTAGTGGTTCAGCAAGAGGTGATCAGTTGGTCGTGAGCTTCAGGTTGATCTCGAGTCTCGGGGAACAGGCAAGCGAGGAGTAAGAATAGAGCATCCTTAGAAGCCCCCATAAACGACCAGGAAACTGGAATTCCAAATCTCTTGCAGGAGATAACGTTGACTACAGATACACTGGAGGCCTTGTCAGACTAAGAAAGCTGGGCAAGAGCCCGTCGAGGATTCCATCACGAACTATCATGCAAGGGCAACATGAGAGAACTAAGGAATCCGGGAGCAAAAGCCCCGACGTTGACTGGAACTTGCATGTACAAAACTTCCCACCGGAGAAGTGTAAATTACCTAAACATCGATCAAACAACCTATGTGCCACTGGCTGTAAGCCACATCCACATATTAAGAGCTAGATGTGCCCGCAGAGAGACCTGCGAAGAGGGAGCATCCTGGGTATACACCCAAAGCACGCCGAACAGAAAAGCAGACGATCCACCACTCCTTCCTTCGTCGTAAGCCGTGAGTCTGCACTCAACCAGAAACCATAAGTCGAAGCAAAAGCAGATCTACACCCGCAGGCAATATGTGTGAATAGGAACGCTGAAAGGGTATTATCCGTAAAGGGAATTATCGGAAGGGAGAGTATTAATTTGAAAGGGGGTATCAGAGCGCTCGCTATGCTTCAAAGTAGGCAACGAATATGGCGAGATCATCCTGTGGGTGAGGTTAGAAGTAAGCTCTGCCATGAATTCTGGAGACTGACCTTGTAACAAAACAGGCACCGATTTAGTATCTCTTTGCTCCTGCGGCAGGTTGCTGTTGAGCTGATTGCCCATCCATGTTGCCGGTCAGTTCTGCGACACGGGCTTTGATACGCGCTACACGGCTTTCGATTGTCTCCTCGCCGCTGGTCTCGCCCTCATCCGTACGCGCACTTTGACTCTGACTGCGTCGAGATTGCTCTTCGCTTAGCCTCGCCGCACGCTCGGCAGCGTTTTTCCTGATCTGAGCCCAGCGATCTTGTGCAACGGCGTTCTGTTGCGTAAGATCAATGGACTCCTCCGAGACATCATCCATGGTGGCCGGGTCATGGTGTGAGGGCCGTGCCTGCTCAGGAACCGGTGGCGGGGCGTGTCGAGGGACGCTAGGCGCCGCTTCGTCTTCAGAAGAGTCTTCCGGAACAAAAGCTGGCATCTCGTCCATTGGGCCCTGGTCAAAGCGGGAAAACGCCTGGTCTGCCTCCTGTTTTTCATGTGTGGTCGAACTAGGACCCACTTGGAGCGCTGGCTCTCGGTAGGTCGCCGAGATGGCGGATACTGCAGGGCTAGGCTCAATATCCGGTGACTTGGCCCTAGCAGGTAGCGGCTTGTCGACACTGCCAGGCGGCGATGGTTCGCGGACCTGGGTTGCATTATGCTCTTCAAGACGCGACACGCTACGGGCAGCACCTAGTGCCCGTAGGCGTGAATCATCTACAGCTTCAGTAGCTTGGGCTGGTGCAGCGGTATCGGTCTTCCTCTTCCCGAACAGCTTTCTGAAACCACCACCGCCTTCCTTCTTCTTTGTTAGCTTCTTCGGCGATGGCTTCTTGGGCTCCGGAGCAGAGGCATGGGGTTCCTCCGCACTAGGGCGCATGTCAGGTTCAGGAGAGGCGACAGCTTTCCGATCTGGAACTGATTTTCTCAGAGCAGGATGTTGTTCCATATTCTCGACCTGGGGAACGGGTTTCTCATCGAGTGCTGTCGGCGGGAGCGGCGAATGCTTTGCAGGAGGCACAGGCCCAGAAGATGAAGCTCCGGCATGCTGGTGGGAGATCGCGTCTGGACCTGGGCTGGCGGGTAGCGGAGCAGGAGAGGGTGGAGCATTGTTCCTAGGGCTATGTAGGTCCAGTTCTGACTTTGGCAGCGCGGGAAGGTCGCGATTTGAATTTCGAGATAGAGCTGAGGTGCTTCCGTTCGCTGCTGACAGCAAATTGTCTCTTGAGCCTCTTCCGGCATTCATATCTCCGAGGTACTGTGCACGGAGCGCATCGCGGTCCTTTGCGCCCTCACCAAACTTTTTATCCCACTTCATAGCCGGTCCCGCTTCGCTCAACAGGTGAGGCTGCAGCGTGAGAACGCTGTTGGTCTTGGTCGACATGGCGTCTTCATGCCTGGCTCGACGCTGAGCGACTTGCTCAGCAGCTTGCTGATCCCTTTGACCCTGGGCTAATTTCGCTGCAGCCGCCTGGACGCGTGCATGCTGATCGGGGCCGATGCTTGTCTTGCTCATTGGAGTATTTGCCGTCGTGCGGTTGTAGGGTTCCTTCGTTGGCTTCTTGCCAGTGGATTTCCTGCGCCCCAGCCGTCCCCGTCTCGTCCAGCTAAACATGGACTTCTTTTCCGCGATGTAAGCGCCTTCTTCGGGGCCCGGGGAGGCGCCCTTGACCTGCTCTTCCATGACGAGCCATTTCGCGCCGGGGATCTTGGTCTCGATCAAGGTACACCTGCCGAATGCGGCTTTGCGCTCAGCGGTCTCCTCACCAGCCAAGCTTGTCATCCAGACCCACCAGAACGTATCATCCAGATCGAATCGAGTAATGCTAGCAAGCTCGCCCGGATCTAAATCTTCTTCGGCGTGAAGGCCGTTCCGCACGTGGGACTGCGAGCTGTGAACGCGAGCGACTTCGCCGATTGGTGGGAGCTTAGCAGACGGTGACAGAAGCGTCGGTGATGTAGTTTGGTTGTTTTCGTCTGCGAAACCGGATGATAGGAAATCAGCCCAGGATGGTGTAGTTGGACGGCCACCGTCAGTCGTCCTTGAGCGGGGACCCGTCCGTAGGCTAGAGAACTCGCGTAGACTTGAAGCCCCGTTTGTTGTCGTGGAAGGGCTGTCGAGCATTCCCGAGAAGCCCATATCTTCAAATCGAGACCATGCTTGATCCTGGGTCGTACTGTCAGCCGATAGCACTGTGCGATTTACTTTTGAAATGCATTCAAGAACTCTTCGGCACTCCTCAGTCAAAGTTGCAACCGTGTCATCGTAAGCTGAGAACGCCTGCAGCGCAATATCATCATCGCGGTATTCGAAGTTTTTCGCACGACGGAGTAGAGCGAACGGTGTAGGTGAAACGGAATCCACGATCATGACGACTTTCGTTGTTGTAGACTGGAGAAGAGCCGGAGCTTGCGGTGGGTACTCGGTTTGCGACAGAAGAGATTGCAACGATCGGGGGAGTGCAGAAATACCACCGATGGCAGACGAGTCGGGAGCTAGTGACCGCAGGTAGGCGAAGAAAAGATGACTGGCGGCATCGGCGGCTCTACGTTGTTGTCAGTATACGTGCGCTCTCAAAGATACGAGAGTTTCTCACTTCTCCCAGGTGCGATAGCCTCCATCGAACCCTTTGCCGTCGTCGGTAAACTCAAACGCCCACCACCCCGCCATGCGCGACAGCTTCCGGCCGCCCATGCCATTGCTCTTGGCCCGTGCCGAGGTAGCAGCGAGGAGGTCGAAGAAGTCGAATATGATCTGCTTGCGGGCTTCCGACTCGACGCTGAGAGGAATGAAAGTGTCGAACGCGTGTCGTGCGAAGTTAGAATCTGTGGCGCGCGTTAGCACGCGCTCGCGTACTCATGTGCAGCTGCAGCTTACCCGACTCCCCGATGCGGAAAAGCTCGTAGGCGTCCCAACTGACGACGCCGCCGGGCAGCCTGCTCCAACACCATTTCATTATGCTGCAAAGGGTCTACGTGTGTCAGCGATGCGCGCCACGGTGCTCCCAGCGGGCAATTGAGTCCTACCAGAGGCTCGGCGAGGCGCAGCTCCTGCGACAGGCCTGTGCCAGTGTACTGCATGCTGCCCTCGTACGACGACCTGAAGAAGTTGCGTATGAAATTGCGGGCGGCGCTGGGGTCGGACGAGGGGCGGAAGGGCAGCAGCAGAAAGGGCATGCCCAGGGCTGTTGCGCGTTAGCAGGCTGGTACAGTTGGGGTGGAGGGAAGGGCGCCATTGCACATGCCTCTCGACTTCATCTCCTGGGTGCAGACGTGTATGAGCTCCTGTATCTCGTCGGGCGCGACGTCTTTGCGGGACCATGCATCTTCCCATCGCGGCTTCGGGGGTGCGGCCGGCTGCTCGTCGTGTCTGGCGGCCTTGGAGCCGGCGCGCGACCCGTCCTTCGACTTGAAGACATTCTTGAAAAAGGGCATGCTGGGCGTCACGTCGAGATGGGCAGCGGCGACGTGCCGGGCTGCATGTGAAGTTGGGGACGGGGCCCGGGGGGTGGTGTTTGGTAGGCGAGGGAATGAGGTCAGTCGCGCAATGCAGGGACGCAGGCGAGGACGGGGGCTATTCGTTCGACGGTGTGCGACGGGTGTAGCGTCCGGGAGTGTACCAATGCTCGACGGCGTGAGGCTCTTTGCTGGCCTGCGCAAAAAGGGAGTGAAAAGTGGACGTGTGTGGGAGCAGTGGCAGAGCCCCTTTGCGGAACGCTCAAGCCAGCCGTAATAAGAGGTCCAAAACTAATAAATCTTGAGCGACGCCCACGCTCCAATGCGACACGAAACACTGCCAAGCCAAAACCTCGCAAATCTCGCCGCAGGGCCTCTGAACCCCAATGGCTTTGCTTTTCCCCAGCTGTGGCACTCTAGTGATGCGTCGTCCGCAGTCCTCTGCGCCCGTTCCCGATGCTGTTGTCGACACTACCGACGACAGCGGCGGACGTCGACGGAAGGAGTGGTGCCGGTCGGCCTCTCCATTGGACTCATTTCATTCAGTCCCCTGCATACGCGCCACTCGCCTTCTATAGCGAAGGGATGCGTTGTCTCTCTTATCGCCAACCCACGAATCAGGCACGGTTACGTGCGAATCCGCTCTGGCTCCTCGTACCACGCGGCTGCGGGCATAGCACCGCTCGTTTTCGCGCCTGAAACGCCTGGCGGTGAAGTTCACGCAGCGAGACATCACCATGCTGCGAGGACGAGCACACCGCACCCCTCCTCGACCCTGCGATATATTGCGTCATGCTCCGGTTAGTGTGCATGCACACAGAAAATATTGTCCGATAATTACGGCTCCGATGATGGTAGCCGAGCGCGCTCGGCCCGCTGCCTCGTTGTGGCGGAGAGCCTCGCCGGCTAGCTCGCTGAGTGCATAAATCGTCGTTGGTGGTCTCACATGTCCGACCTGCCACTTTCCGATTGTCAGCATCATGAGGCTGCACAGGGCCAACATTTCTTTGCTCCCGGCGTACAAGTGGTCCTGATATTATTCAGGCCGTGGTACAGAATCACCATGCAACAATCATCGAGGCGTCTCGAGCTCGCACTACACCGGCGTCCTTTCGGTTACTATCCATATTTGGCCGATATTCGGATCGCGCCAAAGTCGCCAAAGACGAGACTTTGGCGGGAAGAGTTAGAAGTGCGCCGATTCTCGAGTCCGATACTCAGCCTAGCGCGATGTACAAGCCACGTCTTCCTAGGGTGCGACCATGTCCCGAATAGGACGACCCGTCAATATTGGTGATTGTAAATTTTGCGGGTGCGACATGCGACTCGAAGGAGTATGAGCACGTCAATGTGGAGGTAAAGAAAGGTGGCGTTGACGTGTGGATGGAGAATTCTATATACATTCACCTTAGCAGGATCCCGACTGACAACAAGACTGAGCTCGAATAATTCAATAAACTCAACATGCGCTTTCTATCTCGCTGCAAGGCAACTTATGCCATCGAGGTATCTTCGTTGCGCGACCAGAAGCACCTCAGCAGTACCAACTATCGCAAGGCTTAGTCAATTCCCCAAACGTCAATATCAACATCCGTCTCCCCGTCTCTTGTATCCGCCACCAGCGTACTTTCTCTAAACTCTCCACCCGATGTTGCAACATCCTCCACCCTGTCCCCTCTTACCCGAATCTCAAACTCCAATCCCCTCTCCTCAAACCTGAATACCACATGATTATCATTCCAATTATTGGCAGCCAGGGGTGGCGCGTGCCGTACCTCCCAGTCAAGGAACTCCAACATGGTTCTGTTCTCGGGGAGATTGAAGTCCACGCCGTAGAAAGCGTTTGTATATTGGTTTGGGGTTAGATAAGGGGCCTGCGCCGGGGGTAGATCTGGAAGCTCGCCCAGGGGTCTGCCTGCGAGTTGGGCTACCTGGTGGTCAAGAAATCGATCCCAATCTATACTATCAAAGAACCGTTCTTCTTCAGGGCTGAAGAGTTGTTCCCATTCTCCAGGGCTTCTTCGGCCTAGGGCAATGTCTAAAAGTTCATCGAGGACTTGGTCGGAAACCTGTCTGATGATTTGACCTGGACCTTGATCGCCGACTCGATCACCAGGGTCATCAACGGCTTGGTCGGGAGTTGGATGGATGATTTCGCCCGGGTCTTGATCGCCGATCCGGTCAGCAGCTTGCTCGAAGCTTTGAAAGGGAGATTGATCAGAGACTTGGCTAGGAGATCGAACAGTGGAATCGTCCGAATCCTGTTCAGTGGAATCCCCAGAGTCCCAGCCAGGGTCTCGATCAGAATCTTCACCGGACTCCTGGTCAAGGTCTCGACCAATTTCTTGATGAGCGACTTCCTGAGGTCCTTGACGAACGTCCCGATCACTCTCTTGCTCGTCCTCTTCATCAAGATCCTCTTCAGAGACAAGACGCCGTACGCGGAGGTCAACAGTCATACCTCCTTCTCCTTCGATTCTGTGGACCAGATTCCATACCCTGGGGTCTTCACTGACGGATATGCATGTGCCATAGAGTTGGCGGATTAGCATGGTTGGGGTGTTGCGGAAGCGGTGGAGTGGAGATCCTGGGGCTGCTTCGGAGTACGAGAATAGGGTTGGTGACGTATTTGTTTCTGGGGTGCATGCGCCGTGGCCGGACATGTTGGGTGTATGACAAGATGCTTGTTTGAGGGAGCGATGTGGGGAAGGGCGTAGTGGGATTTGAGTTGGTCTTAAGGCAGTAGTGGAAACAGGGTGGAGTGGTTGTTCTTTTAGTAAGGCTTTGCGATAGGCGTGAAGATTGCGGGTAACGACTTTGTGAAGCATACCACCACATTCGCACCTCTCCATTTCCACTTCCACTGCAAGCCTTCAACTCCGGTCTTTCAACAGTGCAAATCGTCTTGAATATCGGCGCTGTTCTCACTGGGTAATGTGATGTTCATAATGCACGAAGACGAAAGAGGCATGGAATACATGCTATCCTTGACAGCTGCAACCCCGTGCTTGAAGTGGGGCGTCTGCACGAAGCGAGCTATGCATTATTGTGAATATGATTCTCAACGCGCGTTAAGCACCGAAGGTGTACATACTCACTATTCCGTAAGACTAAACCATTCGGTAATGTTGCATACCGTAAACCGATAACGCTCCATCAGTAATATTTTAAAGCTAAACTTGCTTGTGCATATCCCTCATCCAAGAAAGCCATTCTGCCCCAAATATTTGATAGCATCGAGAGCTAGGCGATCCGCCTTTTCCAGCTCTTGCTCCACCATTCTCTCATACAGTCCTACCCTTTTAGCCTTTCCATCCCCGGGATGAGAATGCTTGCAGTTCTGGCCATGTCTACATTTCCCATGCTTCTTCCAATGCGCGCATATCCCATTCTTCTCCTGTTTTGGCTTTGGTAAAGCCAGTTTGGGAGCCGGCGGAGGGACCACAACCGGAGCAATGGGTGCCTTGGCGGATTGCGCCCCTGGGGGGGCGTCACTGTCGTCTGCATCGGAGCCGGAGCCGGCATCGGAGGATAGTACTGATGAGCTTGAGAGTATAGAGGAGTCTGAGAGAACGGAGAGGCCGGACTCAGAGGCGGTGTCGGTAGCGTAGCCTAGACCTAGATCGAGGACCTGTGGATCAGGCTGCGGTTCCAGCGAAACGGTTTTCTGCTTCGCTAAGCTTTCCTTAACCTTTTTGCGCAGTTCTTCCAGGTTTCGGTTGGGTTCTGCTGGCGGTTTCTTCTTCTGGGCTGGCTTGGACGCTGGGCCCTGCTGATCGCCAGACTTTTCCCTCGCAGGCTGCCCTTTAATCTTGCGTAAGAACTCCAGCTCGTTCGCTCTCTTCGCAGCTGCTTCTTCTGCCTTTTGCTCTATTCGTTTCTGGGTAGGGAACTGCCTTCGTCTGTCCTTGATCCAAGCGGCAACTTCCGCCTGTGTCTGGAGCGAGATGCTCTCCCCATTGTGCTCGAACACAGCTCCCTCGACTTTACATTTTGTCACAAAAGCAGCCTCCTCGTCAATATCTTCCCCTTCACTACTCTCGTCAACTGCTTCACGACGGCTGAGGCCCAGATGGACCCTGGATTTCTTCTTGGGGGAACTGGAAGATGCTGCGGAGGAAGCAGAGGGTCGTGAGACAGAGGTGGGTGGGAGCGCGAAGCCGAAGCTAGGAACTTCGGGAGGTGCTTTGCATTTCGCCCTGGGCGGCTTTTTACCGGGTTGCTGTGCACTTGCAACGGGTTGTGGCTTCGGCTTCGCCTCGAATTGCCTCTGTCGTTCGTCCCGCTTTCGCTTTTTGGAACCGACCGACGGGGGAGAGCCATGGTTCTGTGGTGGATGTGACTGCAGCACAGGGGATTGTGGGCATGGAGTAGCGCCATTGGCGCTGGTCATATGGTTCGCAAAGGCAGCCATCGTCTGCATTCCCGCAGGGGTAGACATGAAAGATATAGCTTGCACCAAAGCGTTTGGATCCACTTGCGGGACCTGCACTGCGTTCAGTGCCGGTCTCGAAAAGGTTGGGTTTCCAAGTGGGCCGAAAGGGGTCCCAGAGGAGTGCGGCATCGGCGGGCTCTGCGATGCGGCCTGCTGGTAATGACGCGGAGGCGAAGCATTCACATTGCCATTATTTTGCCATCCTCCTCTTCCTGATTGCTGGTGTTGGTTTCCCCCTCTTGAGCCTCTGCCTCTACCAAAGCTGCCTCTTCCGCGCCCTCTATCGCGCCCTCTATCCCCTCTTCCACGACCATGTCCGCCCCTCTGACTAGTATATTCATTCTCTGTATCGTGCGAAGAGGACGCTTTCGGCGGCGGTGGAGGTGGAGGCGGGAACTTGAACGGCGTCATCTTTGAGGCTATGGTAGCTGTGGGAGTCGCTACACGCGCATTATTTGAAATGCGTGACTCCGCAACAGCGATCGATCGTTCGATGAGCGGGCGGCGATGCGTAGTGGCCTTGAGAACAACATGGCAGCCGTTGGAGCTTGAGAAGCTCGGAAAATTTAAGGTTATCGATAGGGCACGCTAATCTAGCGCGACAGTGTGCGGCCCAATGAACAGTCAATCGCAAGGCTGCGTCAACTTTTCACTCACCCAAAGATGTGGTAGCATCAGGTCCACAAAGCTTCAGCTCTACCTCGAACGACCCCGAGCATGAGGGCATCGGCTCATAGCCATGTTCATCCTTGTAAGTTGCCACCGAACAAAGCGAAAATGCTTTGAACCCCACTCACAGAATTTCAGTCAACGATTGAGGATCTGATTCAGATTGAGCCAGAGGCCACCGGCAGGCCCAGCGCGCAAGCCATCAAGGATGCCATCAATACCAAGTTCTCGAATAAGATCATCCAGAAGGTCGGGCTGTGCATATGCTTGTTCGATATACTGCAGACATCCGAAGGACTCATCGGTCACGGGACAGGACTGGTCAATGTCAATGGTGGGTCCTTCATAATTCCGGTGTAGAGGAGCTAGCCTGACGAAACATAGTCGAATTCCGTATGGTAGTCTTCCGCCCCTTTCGCGGCGAGATCCTCTACGGACGCATCAAGTCGTCGAACGAAGAAGGCATTGTGATCGACGTCGAGTTCTTCAACGAAATTTCTGTCCCCTACCAGAACCTCCCCAAGCCCTGCACTTTCGATCATGCTGAGGGCGTCTGGATCTGGAGACCTGATGGCGCGGAGTTGTTCTTCGACAGGGGAGAGTCGGTGCTATTCAAGGTGGAACACGAAGAATGGTTCGACCAGAAGCCATCAGTCCAGCAAAAAGACGCCCACGGAAACACAATTACCGACATCGGGGGCACGGCTTGGAGAATTATCGTAGGTCTTCTTGTTGCCCTTTCATTGAGTTATATGCTCATGAGTTGCAGGGATCGATGGAACAGTCTGGGCTTGGCCCGACACTTTGGTGGGGTGAGGGTAACGAAGAGACCGAACAGGGTGGGCAAGAGGAGGCGGATGAAGATGTGGATATGGGGGAGGAGGAGTAAGCGGTCGAGGACACCAACAATTGCATGAGCGGCGTTACGGTATAAGGCATGGCTGAAAAGCATTTTTGTATCGACGATTGACAAGGCCGCGGTCCTTGATCAACGATAAATTGGAAGCACAATACAACTTCCTCTAGACTCTGTAGCCGCGGTTTTCACTCTCCAATAACATAGGTACATCCCTCGTCGCCCATCCAGACCTCATGCAGCCGCCGAGCATCGACATCGATCCTCGCACCGGGTCCAAACGTTTCCTTCTTTGGGCCCTTGTCGTTGGGGTACGTGATGGTCAATTGGCCCTTCAGGATGAGGTGCGTCGTAAGTCCACTATGCGTGTGTGGCGGATAGTAGGCGTTACTAGGCGAAGCTCGTCAGCCAGAGCTGTACCAACAGTCCGCCTGTGGCTCATACGGTCCATCGCTCCACGTAAACACGTGATTGAAGCCCCAGGATGCGACCTCCTTCTCTGCCTCTTGTCGCGACTTGGCCATGGTTGTGCGTCAGTGCATGTATGGGAGAGCGCCGTGATTCTCTCACGGAGGCATCTGGAACATTGGACCCTGTGACGTCGTGCCTTGGCAGCCAGGAACGCGGCTCCAACACAACAGAGTGCGCGGAGGACTTGATCGCACCTCACGCCTCAATACTGCAGAATTGGGATTGATATGACGCAACGCTCCTTCGTCTACAAACGGGTCCGGCAACTAGATGCCGTGATGGGGCGATCAAACAGGAATCACGCTGCGCCAAGCGAGAGCCAACGGGTGTGTCTGAGCCCTGCCACGCGCTACGGTTGCAGTGCGGGCCGCTCACAACTACCCGCTCACGCCCACCCACTGTTTCTTGTCGGCTGTGTTTGGTGCCTGGGTGACGGCTAACGACTGACGACTGCGCTGTGAGTCTGTCAGGTGAGTCTCCATTGGATGCAGGTGTGCTTGCTAACCCATGCGAATAAGCAGAGCTGAGCCGCGCAGCAATCCCCCAAGGCCGTACAATTGCGGTCCTCCGGTCTCTCACTGCCCCCTAGAGGTTCTCTCGCACCTCAATACTACGCCGTCTCCGAACGTCCACTTCCCGCGCACGACGACTCCGCAATCCATTACCCCGCCAGCCCCGCCAAAAGCACCATGGCCGCTCCTCCCAGCAAGGATCACAAGCTCGGCGTCCCCAAGCTCGACGAGCCACAGCTGCAGGCCGGCGGAGGAAGTGCTTCGGTGACGGAGAAAGCCAAAATCGTCGATACCCTCTCCCCGGTCGTCTCCAAGTATCTGAAGGCCGTCTACGATGAGGTGGAGAAGTCATACAAGCTAGAGACGAAGGAGGGCCTAACGCGCTGGCTGGCTGAGGAGCAACATGCCTCGCCTTCGGATGCTGAAAGCCTGAAGGATGGGTCTTTCTCGTACTTTGCCGAATACTTTACATCTCGCGCGGCCAATGTCATGAAACCTGCTGAGCGTGTGGATACATCGTTCCCCATCTCCAACTACTTTGTTTCTTCCAGCCACAACACGTACTTGACAGGTAACCAGCTGTCGAGCGAGTCGAGCGTGGACGCTTACAAGAATGTGAGCCTTACAACCAGGGTTGTGGTCTTTCGGGCCTCGCTAACGCAGCCAGGTCCTTCTCAGAGGCTGTCGTTGTGTCGAAATCGACGTCTGGGATGGAGAACCACCATCAAGCTCCAGCTCCGAGGATGAGGCTGCGAACGTCGGCGCAGCGAAAGCGAAGAAAACGAAACCTGAGCTGGGCCTACGCAAGCGTCTTGAACTTCGGTTTGGCAGGAAAGGTTCCGAAGAGAAGGAGAAGGCCAAACAACCCGCTCCGCCACCGAAGACTGTCGAAGAGCGAATCCAGCCATGGAGATCCAACAGTTATACGAGAGCCGAGCCGAGAGTGCTTCATGGTACGCTCAATCCCTCTGTGCTCTGTCTGACAGTTGCTTCGGACATAGACAGGATGACATGATTGCTGAGCAGTGAACAGGCTACACGTTGACCAAAGACACATCCTTCCGATCGGTGTGCGCCACCATCCGCGACTATGCGTTCATAACCTCCAACCTCCCACTGATCGTCAGTCTGGAAGTTCACACGAGCCCTGAGCAGCAAGAAATCATGGTGGAGATAATGACGGAATACTGGAAAGGCATGCTCGTGGATCTGCCAATTGATCCATCTGAGCCATCGGAAACCTTGAAGCTTCCCACACTGAAGGAACTCGAGAACAAGATCTTAGTCAAGGTGAAACGAGCAACCGCAAAGCCAGCTCCGGCTGATGCAAAGCCCACCACCCTCCAGGCGCCGGCGCAATTGACCAAGTCCGCCAGCCGTGAATCCGTGAGGTCTGATACGACTTCTTCGTCGGACAATGGGGCCGGAGACAAACCACCCGCGCCAAAGCCCAAGGTCATTGAAGCTCTATCAAAATTGGGCGTCTATTTTGGAGGCTATCATTACAAAGGATTGGATTGCCCGGGTGAGTTTAACTTTTTGTTGATCACAGACGGATGCTGCGTCATAAATGCACATTCATCTGTACTAATACTTCTCAGAGGCCAATGTCCCCACACATGTCTTCTCGCTTTCTGAAAAGACCTTGATGGAGGTTCACGAGACCAATCCTACCGCCCTATTCAAGCACAACAAGAACTTCTTCATGCGTGCATATCCGAAAGGCCTGCGACTCAACTCTTCAAATCTCAATCCCTCCATCTTCTGGAGACAAGGCGTGCAAATTGTCGCGCTCAATTGGCAACGTTGGGATGGAGGAATGATGCAGAATGAAGCCATGTTTGCAGGCACGCCTGGATGGGTGCTGAAGCCTGAAGGCTATCGAAGCACCAGTGCTGGATTAACACAGAAGGATGCAGTAGCACGCCACAATCTTGACCTTAGCATCGAATTCTTCGCAGGCCAAGATATTCCAATGCCGCCCGAGGAAGACGACCCGAAAGACTTCAAGCCCTTCGTCAAAGTGGAACTTCACGTGGAGAAGCCTGAGGAACGCGAAGGCGAAGCGATTCCCGGGGGCGGGAGGAGCAACAAGGGAAACTACAAAATGAAGACGAAAACACAGCGAACGCCAAACCCTGACTTCGCCCGGGAAATCATCAAGTTCCAGGGGATCAAAGGTGTCACGGAAGAGTTAACCTTCGTCAGGTGAGTCTCATTTTCTCTCATCTCATCTTCCCACATTTTTCGTCACCTGTACTCCCCCGCTGTTGCCAGTAGCGGCGCAGCCTAGATTCAGCTAGCGGTCCGATCGTACGAGGCCCACATGGTGCTCCTGTGTGACAGCCTGCACTCCGTATGCCACGCCAAATGGGTAGCAAACGTTGGCTATGCAGCAGCAATCGCGCTAGCGTCCGTGGATTGCTCTGTACCGAGACTGTGGTACGACGATGCCGGGATCGGAACCAGTGGCGCCGCTTAGCATGCATATCGCCGTTGTTCCCGGTCAAGGCGCTTGAAACGACGGCTGCTCACATTTTCATCTTTCCATCGAAGCCATATCCTCTGCTCATCTTCCCGCCTTTTATTCTGCCTATGCCATGCCATTCGCTATGCCCCACTTTTCCATACTTGCGTTTTCCCGCAGCTCCTGGTCTCCGACGTTCTCGACCCTCTAATCTCGTCGCTTCGCCGCATGCAACGTCGGCACTTGCTAATTCTGGTGTTCTGCAGGTTCAAAGTCATGGACGACGAGCGCCTCAGCGACGACCTGGCAGCTTGGGCTTGCTACCGTCTCGATCGCCTCCAGCCTGGTGTCCGCATGCTGCATCTGTATAATTCGAATGGCGTGGTGACCAAGGGTGTGCTATTGGTCCGGATCAAGAAGACGGTCAGTCTGGCATGATTTTCTCCTCATGGAGCTATCTGCTGCTGATATCGACAACTGTCACCTCCCCCGGGGAGTGGGCAAGACCGACGGATCCGGGAACATGTTGAGACTGGGATGTGTTATTGCCTGAAATGATGTGCTGATGTGTGCATATAGTTCTTCCCTTTTGTGAGGGGGCAGCGCGTTGTTAGTGGCAAGGGCTTGGTTCAACCCCTGGTGAAACATCATGGGCGCTCAAAGTCGACCAGGCGGAGTAACAGTGGAGTGGGGCGGCATTGAAGATCGCCCTGACTTGGATTCGAGTGGGTTTGGGCCACACATAGATTTTCTCGACTTTCCTTTTTTGACCTCGTACATAGCGGCAAACATGATATCCTCTTTTCTCACACCACCAAATGCTTGGTCCTCCTAATGCCGCGCGCGCCGGCTTCGAGTTGGACTTGTCTTGTTATTGTGGAAATGAGCATCATCGCCATCGAGAGCAGTTGCTTCGAATGGCATCATCTTGAGTAGATAGCCATTGGTTACGCGCTGAAGATGATCTTGTCTATGGCTGTTCAGCGATCTTACAAAGTGACTGCATATGCATCTCGCGATGTATCCTTGCTGGCCGGAAATGATAAGGTCGCGAGCAGGGAGGCCTGCGAAGTTCAGCGCGTCAACAACGCCACTTTTCTGTGTATTGCCGCTCGTCATCCCTACCCACTCGATCCTCGCCCCTTTCCTCACGTCGCTATGATCGAATACGAGCTACCGCACCCTTCAGGAGATAAAAGGGGTGCGAATCCTAACGCCACGTCTGCACAGCATGCTGTGGCGCCTTGGGAGAGCCTGTCGCTCGGCGATAGGTATAAGTTGACATAAAAGTGTTTGTATTGATTCACCGATGAGAGCTGGCCGAAGGCGATAACAGTTTGCTTAGTACTTTTCCGCGAACTATTGCCAGGCCGTGGCACGATGCGCTGGATGGTTTCGTTCCGTAGACACCGCATTAGATGCCTTGCTGGGCACGAGGACGTGATTCTGAAGCGGAGGTCCAGATGTCGTCCAGAAAAGTGCTGTTCTGGCAAAATGGGTAAAGTTTTGCTTCTGTTGGCCGCTTGCAGGGCGCGTGTCGAGTCCAGTGGCACGTTCCTGTGACACTTTGCCCCGGCTTTCTTGCAAGCTTGTGCTACGAAGGGCCGTGTGCTTGGGAGTACTGTTGGGTCGTTTTGCCGTATGGTGATTGGGACTGTAGGGTCCCGTACAAGCTAGGCTTGAGATGAAGAAATCTGTACTCATCGCGGATAGGACGATAGAGAGGGGAGGTTCACTCCGTTGGATAGATTAAAGACTGGTATGTACACGATCGCAAGAACTGCTTCTGTGATTGTTGGTAGTTATGGGGCGGTCTTTGATATATGCTGTTCTCAGGAATCGGGCAGCACTGGGTCCGGGATCTTTGTGTACGCGGTGTCGTAGGTGCAACACGGATGTAGGACAACAGGGATTTGCTGGAATTTTTCGGAGCACGTGTGCAGCTGCAGGGCGTCGTGATAATTTCCTTTTGACGAATATGCAGCCTTTGGAAATGCTCACGGCTTAGGCAGTTTGAGTCCATCGGAACCGCGAGGGCGCATCTAGACGCCCGTTCCCCGAGAAAAAGCAAGAAGTGCATCTAGTATTATGATATATGATATACTGCAATGGGTTTCTTCTGATTAGGAAAAAGGTTCCACCCGGCGACCTGCAACAGTGCGGTTGCCGGTTTTGTGAAGGGTTTGATATGCAGGCAGCCGACATACAGACAGAGTTCGAAACAGTATAAGCGAAGTGATTGCCAAGGCAAATTAGGAAATGAGCATTCCAGAAGGAGAGCCAAAGGACAGAATGATACCCAGAAGAGAGGAGCAGACCGATACCTGCCCGTCGGACCCGGGAAGTGTCCAGAAGATGGTTCCTGCAGCACAGGGCGTGGTGTGGAAAACTTGGGTTGCATGCGCGCTTTCTCGTGCAAAGTATATCCTTGGGATGCGCCGTATGAAGCCAAAACGTGGCTGCCGTACTACCTGTCCGTCTGCTCTTGAATTTTGTCCCAAGCCACAACTTGGCACACAACACTGGTGTCCATCGTGAGGATCGTCACTGCAGTGGCATATTTTTGGGAGCGACTGCGAAGCAAGTCTGCCGCTGCTTTCTATCCCAAAAACATTATTACAATACTCTGTGCCTGTGGCCTGTGGCCTGTGGTACGTTAAAGGGTGTGCGTCCGTGGTCGGAGTAATGACGGTTGAATGCCCCAGCGTCCGAATTGAAGGGACTGATGAATGTTCCCGGCTGCTGGTGCAATTGTGACAGTAAAAACTAATTTAGGATACCGAATTAAACGAGAAGAAATACTTTAGGAGATGTGCCGCGCTTTTGAGTGCTCGTTGTGGAGGCCGGAAGCTACGCGATACCTGGACGAGCGTTCATGTTAGTGCAGAGAATTGGTTTCGATGGTTAGCACCGCAATTGCAGCACTCGTGACGAGCGTCAATTTTAAAGCAAGCTTCGGACGAGGTAGACCAACATCTTGTTACCCGATCGTTGCGCGTGTACTACCACGTACAATTGTGCGTTGGGACTACAAAAGCACCGGAACGCAAAATTGACACAACTCAAAGAAAATGCCGTCGATCATTTGAGTCGCACTCAGGAATCTGGAGAGGTTGAAGACGAAAGAGCGACAGGCCTCCTCGGTACCGACAGAGTGTCTGTGCGTGTGGACGCAACGCCTATCCATGCGACGGCGCATTTTGCCTTCGGTACTCGAAGGGACGCAAAGCTGACGATAGTGGCTCACGACGAGGCTCTCGTCCCACGGAAGCAAATGTCTCTCCGAGCGTAAGTGCGCTGAGTAGTTGATGGATGTAGGCAAGCACAATGCACTTTGAGGGCTCAATCAAAGATCGAAGGGGTGTCATCCTGAGAAGCGACCGCGCCATAGACATATTCAAGCTCGGCGCTATACTTGATGTTGATTGACCAACAGGTTGGAGAGGCGCACTATGTCCGTTGGTCGTTGTTCATTATCTTGACGAGCTTGATGCGTCCGAATGAGTAGCGAGCCTGTACACAACCTATCAGTGTGGATCGATGTTATGACAGCCTCGAATCTTCGGTGCGTTGTATCTGTGCGATTCATGATTCAAGTCGCTGCACAACATACGGAGAGCTGGGCTTGGCTTCGGGCTGTAGCTCGCGAGATGCTGCAGGAGTCAGGATGTCGATTCGATACAAAGTCCAGCCCAAAAACGGCTCGTGGAAATGCAAAGAAGTAGCCGTTGCATGATTGGGGGAAATGATTTCCGATCAAATCGAACGAATATTGTTCACCGCATGGGTTGTTACACTAAAAGCGTGCGGGCTCGCTTGGCGCATATCCTTGGAGTGGCATGAAGATGTGAGCTAGCAGTCCCCGAAGCTCGCCGAGAATTCAAATAATTCACACTTCAATTCACCGCCTGTTCGAGCCTTAGCGATGTCAGTCGCCCGCAGCTGTGGAGAGGGGCGCTCCACTTACTAGAGCAGCACGGCAGAACGATAAGAGTACTGGGCAAAGTTGCAGGGTCTATATTTGAACGCTCCTAAAAAACCCTCTATTTGGAAGCATCGGTCTTCAGAGCAGGAGTATTCTCAAGTTTGTAGGTGTCATCTGTCAGTTTCAAGCCTTAAGCATGTCCCGCTCATCTACAAACTGTATCAGGTGGGGGTCAGGGGTGGCGCGTACTGCGCTGAAGTTCCAACCGCTCGATGGGTACAAGCCGCGCTCACATGTTCTAGTCATTGGTTGAACACAAACATTCCTGCATGTTGAGGCTGCACAAGCAATGATGCATCCGAACCAGGACCCAGACTCTTCCGTGGCACGCAGACGATCTTGTGTCGAGCGAGGTACGGAGACAGGGGCAGATTTCCAATACAAAAGGGGCGTCCTCCCTCGTGTTGAGAAGAGCATCTGACATCCGAACTCCACTTCCAGACTCACGCTTCAAGCACAGTCCTGACATTCGCTTCGCCGTCCTTCTCTCGTTTGAGCCTTCCACACACCCGTAAGATCATGTGTCAACAGCTTCCCATCGATCGCATTGCCGTCCTCTCCATGTACGAGGTCGAAGGCATCACTTCCATGCCCGTAGGTTTCGAAACACCGAAGAATTTCAAGAAGAGGCACTGACACAACAAGGTTCCGAGTCGCCGCTGCCCGGCCTGTCTTGAAAGGGGTCAGACTGTCTGGGTCATCCCGGGCAAATGCTGCCCTGAGTGTGGCACTCCCGTCAACTAGACAACGCCTTTCGGTAAGTCGTCTGCGAGAGGGGACACATTTGCAGACCGGCTGATGGTGACAATAGACGCGGCTTCCCTTCGACCTCCCGGTGACGATTCGGTTTCCTCCAACCATTGCCGAATTCTCGGGTGACTGATAATTGAAATTTGGGTTCGGAGGCGGAAGAATTTGGTCTGCATGATAGGTGTCGACATGTCGCATTTGTGGCTGCGCGTCTGTACTTGAAGTGTGTGTCATAGACAATCAAAAGTTGTCCTTCCCCTGACTGTGGAGCGTTCCATCCTCAAGTTGTCTCTTGCCCGACAAGCGAATGTGATCCGACTAAAAAAACAGTCTTTCAATGGGTGTGGTATGGATGAGCGTGGAGCGTTTGATGGAATGGGAGACCTGGGGATGGAAAAGACGGGAAGCCAGACCTGACCGGAACGCTGACTAAGCTTTCGAACTTCCGCCTCCAACCTGATCTGATCGCCCACCCTCGTACCACTATCATTGCGATCTTCTATGTAACGTGCATCTTTCTTGTAATGACACCTCCTCTGTCTCAATCGATTACATGTTCGCGCACGAGCCATGGCAGCAGCAGGGAGCCCGATGCACGCCTCACCAAACGATCGGCTGCTCTAACAGGACTGCACTCTAAGATGTGTTATTCCGAAAGAAATAGGAAATTTGGTTGGATTGGTTTCAGTAAATCTCAGAAGTCCGCAGCAAAGACTGCTCGGTTGTGCTTAGTCCTTTATCCTCCTAATCATGAACGCGGCCAATCATTTTGGTTTGCACCCAAACTTTAAGCGTCAATCACTGTCAGTGCGTTCTAAAGTATTCTGTCTTGACCGATACGACAAAGAATGAGACACTCAAACATGATGTTTGCTTGGACGACTGTCCTGAAAAGTTTGTGCACAATTGCTTTAATGCTGTCAATCTATAAGACCACCCTCGTAGCGTCTGCAACTTAACGTTGCTCATCAAAGCTGCCAATGGACGGAAAGGACATAACTAGCACAAAAACACTTCCAAAATGGCCCCAGGAAATAATTCTGTCGTCGATCTTGAATGGATTTCCTTCCCTATTACACGAAAAGGGAAGAAGGGGGGAACCCAAGTCGCCCCCATGCCTTTACTGCTATCGACAATGGAGATTATCGGCTATGTTCCTTGAAGCTGCCGCATAGCACCCTCTACCCCGAAACCTCAGCCGACGAAATTCTCAAACGAGTGGGCCACCCAAACAACCGGTTCTCTGTGGAGACACTCTGTGGAGCCGTTCAGAATGGTTGCACTCTCGAAACGATCAAACGGTATATTGAAAGCTACCAGAACACGACCAATGTCGGACGCTACCTATCTGAAGACGGCTGGCCAGCCATCTTCTATGCGGCTGCGCGAAATTCCCCCGAAATTGTGTCCTACCTCCTTCAGCACAACATTGACCTGGAACCTCTGCACAGCGAGTTCCCCATTCTTTTGCTTGCATTTGCGATCATATATGGTCACCTCGAGGCCATTGATACAAGCCGCGTCGCCAAAGTCCTGCTAGTTGCCGGCGTGGATCCCAAAACTATTCCGATCGACATGTGGACGAATTATCTGGAATTACTGCGAGAGGTAGCTAATTCATCGGCCAAGACTTTGGGTTCCAGCAATTCTAAGAGTGCATGGTGCAAGCCCTCTATTCGACCCACTCTCGCGAAGTCACTACATCTGACCCACCGATACCTTCATCTTGCCGACAATCTACACAACCCTAGCTCTCGCATGTTCCAGATCGCGAAAGCAAACATGATGGTGGAGCTTACAAAGATACCATGCTTCCTTATCGGTCAACGTGCAGTTGCCAATCTGGTCATGAAGCATGTCTATGCCCATATCGCTCTCAAGTCAAGCTCGCCTTACGTCATGGCATTTGCAGGACCGTCCGGTCACGGGAAGACAGAGCTGACTCGGGCCCTAGGAAAATCACTGTCAGTGAAGACTACTGTGATCGACTGCGCTTCCTGCTGCGACGTATGGGGACCTGTTCGGGTCAACAGCAGGCTGGGGTAGGAACGGAGGTGGATCGAAGCTGAACAATTTCCTTGCGCAGCACAACGGAGAGCTATCTATCGTTTGCCTCGATAAGTTTGGCAAGACGAATCAAGAAGTACGGGATGCGCTTTTACTTGTTACTGAGAGTGGTAGGTAGCAATATTTAACTATTTCCGACGGACGGGTTAAATATCTCTAGGAGATTACGTGGCTCGCCGCTACAATACTGCGGTCTCCTGTAAGAAGACGATTTGGATCGTTCCCACCAATTTTGGCACGGATGTAATTAACAAGTACTATACCAAACATATCGAGAAAGTGCCAGAGAAGGAGAGAAGCCGAGTGGACCTGCGTCTCTTACAAGCCAATCCCAAGCATGAATACTACAACAAGTTCGGAGTAAGTTTATATACGCTCTTCTAAGGGTAAGAATGCAGGGAAGATCTAACGAATATCAGGCGCCTTTCACGGGACGGATCAATTTGCCTGCATATCTACTATGCGCGCTCCCAACCATGTAATTCACTCAATATAACAAGAAACCCCTATAGCGGTGTGCGCTCCGGTTGTACTTTTCGGAGACTTTGTAGTAACGATTGCATGCACTGAGGTGGTCCGATACAGACAGACAAAAACTGTGCAAGCAACGGATGCAACTGTTGCCAGTCCGTCTAGACGTGGTGGGAGAAAAGAAACATCGTCCTTGAGGCTATGATGAATTCCTGATATACCCATACGCGGCTCCACTATGCATGCGCTAGAATACCGTACATGAGATCTCATGTATCCACAGGAAAATGACGATCTAGAGGTGAATAGTCTTCAGTGTCGTAGCTGGGAGTTTGTCCATAAATCATCTTGCCGTCCTTCCTGCTATCGTATTCAAAGGCAAGTTGACCCAGCGCGACTTCTCGGCATAGCGCAATGATCGATAAAAGAAGCCTCCAAGTTGAGATCATGGCGGAACATTAGGACTATATACCTAGGTAGTCCGCCATGTAAGCTACTAATTACTATATTTGGTCTTGATATTGGATGATGATAGAAATAGCCCAATTTTAAAATCCAAAAAAAAAAAATGGAAGTAATGGTCACTACGAGGGTCGAACTCGCGACCTTGGCGTTATTAGCACCACGCTCTAACCAACTGAGCTAAGCGACCGAGTGTGCTTTTTTTAATGTGTGAAGTTTGGCTAATAAATTAAATATCCTTTCATAACAATCTTTCCAGCCTCACTTGCTTGAAGCTTGCGTAGATTGGTTTAGTAGAAGCTTGGCACTAGTCGGTGTTTCCGTAAGTGGCCACAAATACCCCGCATATTCGTATTTCTTCAACGCGCACCATGGTTCCTTCGGTTCCCGCCTAGCCCATCAACACCGCGACGATGTAGGCTTCCATCAAAATTTTCAACAAAGCAATTATCTCAACAAGAACGAATTTCAACGCGTATCAAACAGGCACTAAAACATCAATGGCGACCCATCGGCTGGTCGGAGGTTTTGGCTTTCCAACCCTGCCTTACACCTCGACGCTGCTGCGTTAGACAAACTACGCGAACTAGAATCATATCTCCATCAATTCGGCCCTCCCATAGAGGAGTTTACTTTACACAACGGTCCAAACGTCAACACTCAGGAGGAGTTTGCGTATTTCCAGGAGATGGAAAATAAATTCTGGCAGCCCCATCGGTCCAAGAAAGAGCTCGTACCTCCCTCGAGCACTATGAATTAGCCTATCGCCCGTCACCTTCACAATACATCATTTGTGACCTTGACACCTCACAATGGGAAAACTATGGATGACACGAATTCTTGTGTCTGGTTGATTATGGCCAATAGTTTTGTGCCGGGGAAGACTTTCATCTTTGACCCTCTCGCACGCCGCGAAGCAGTAGACGGCTTAGAAGCGTACCCTATACCGGTATTAAAATGCCACGAACAATGGATGCCATAGCCGCGAAGCACTCAGCTGCAAGAGTGGAGGTCATTTGTGGCCGAACAGTTTGCAAGAGGATGGTACAGACTCATAATCTACAACCATTACATCTATGGGAAGATTACAGCGATGTTACTCTCTACTTGGTGTAGAACGATAAAGATCCCGGTCAAAGGACATTGCATCGCATTATTGTTTTTGCGGTGCATCCCCAGCTCTTCCTAATGCCTTGGGGGGAAAGGTGGGCGAGATCACAGGATCAAGCAATATGAATCGGTCATAAGCTGGCCAGATTGAATTGTCCAAAGGATTTCTACCACCGGATGCATTGGTCATAATCAATCGCTTTCCACGACTACAAAAGTATCCCCAATTCAAACAGCTGGCTCAAGCGTCTTTGCAGGCGGTCACGAATGCTCGAGACCGTCCCAAAAGGTCATTACCAGAAGATCTTCCCGAAAATCAGACCCTGAAGAAGCCGGGTGCCTGGAGTGCGTCTAGAGGGCGCGGAATGTCTTCTCGCCAATGCTGATTTCAATTTTCCTATATAGCGATGCTTCTGCGAGCAGCACACTAGGTTCCGGTCCAGGTCTTATGTCTACTTTAGGGACCAGCGAAGGCAACATGTTCAATAAAGGTTAACAGCTAGAAGGACACTTAGAGGAAATCGCTGGAGGAAATCCGCTAAAGGGTAATTGGTCCTTGATTCAATATGCTCGTAGCAGCTAATATAGATCAGAGACTCAGCCGGTCAGAATAACAAGGATTGCAGAGTTCGTTGGGAGTGACCCCCGCAGACCGTCTAGCATTGACGTTAAATGTAAGACTTGTGGGCATGTATCGGCCGACAGCAGCCCTCGATGGCATAAGGTGTCAGAGAAGTACATTGCAACGCAGAGGAGCTGCCCAGTTCTTGAAATGCACAAGGCATCAGCCATCCCATGCGATGATCGGATCGGGTATGTTACCTATGCTGCAGTGGCAACGGGTATTAGTAGAGTTGGAAACCCTTATTTCCGACCTCTCAGCCGCACCGGCAAAGTACCCCCTTCGCTACAGCAGGCGTAGATAGCTTGAACCTTCCGCAGCCTTTACCAGCCTCCGAATATGTGCAAATTTGATCGATCCAGTGTTAGCTTGTGTCCTGGAAAGAGCGCAATCCAGCTCTTAATCGTCTCCTCGAAGGCAGGACCAGGTTCTCCAAAGCATTGAATTGGATGCCATCCACTGAGATTCGACATGTATTCGTGGCGCTACCCGAGAAATAGGACAATGGGGAGTAGCTCGATGTCGTGTCTAGTGGGACTATTGAGATCAGCTTATGATCACCTTGCTCGGAGGTATCGATTTGAAGAAGGCGTATCTCGTTGTAGCGCGTGTCTAACGGTGGGTATATAAATTTGGTGTAGATATGGTCATTGTGTGGAGTGTAGAGGTTGTCGTATTTTTTGGTCGCTCCATTTCTACTGACGGTTCCCTGGTTCGATTTCTGTGGGATTGAGAGGATAGCAGTACAGATCTGTGAGACTGAAAACGGACGGATATGAAGCAGACAACGTAGTAAGCGCGCACGATGTTGAGCTGGTTGAATCAGGGCTGGGAAACGATCGAAGCCAGGCTGCGAACCAATCGAACAAAGGCTGTGATTGGTTGACGAGATTGAGCGCAGCCCAAAAGGCGGGAGTGAGAAAACAAATCGAGAATAAAAGCTGGAGTCCTCAAGAGTAGAGATAAGGGGATAGATGAGTGAGCATGGTAAACAGATGAGGTGCAAGGCGGCAATTACAATAATGTCACCTGGGCGCTCAGCCATTCACGTGATCACAGCCTCATCCCGCCAGCGTATACGAGCCCTTGTCGTTGCCAGAGCCCGCAGACATTTTCATATTCTCTCTAGCCTGAGGACTTCAAGGCTACTGCCGACTCATCCACTTATTGTTAAATAATGCCCACAAGAAACAGATATGCTCACTGAATAACCTGTCATGGGGCTCGCAACACGTCGTGAATCTCTCCTGCGGTCGTGTGTTATCTCAAGTCGGTGCGTAGAGCTGCCTCGTGTCATTGCAACCCCAACGCGTTGAGCGATCAGTTCCGAAGCTAATATGTTCAAGTCGACCATTTGGACGTCCAAATGCGAACCTTCCACGATGGGACGGTGATGGAAATGGAGGCTCGTCGCAAGGTGCATTCACCTCATGGATGATTTGTCATATGGTCTAAACCGGCATTCGTACTAGGTCAACTACACACTTGCTTCTGAAGGCAGCTGTATACGCACATCCACCACGCATGTACAGCATCGACAACATCGACAACATCAACGACAGAGGCACTCTGAGCGACTACCCCACATGGGTCCTCCTACGTTAAGAGATGACACTTCGCAGACTCCAGCCCTCTCGGCTCTTCCTGAGGAGCTGCTCGAAACCATCGTATCCTACGTAGCGCGAAAAGCAGATCACCAGGCCCTCGCCAACCTTTGTCTCGCCTCGCAACAACTACACCGAATCGCTCAACCCCATCTATACGCCTCCATCAAGCTGGACATTAGAAAGGCACGAGACTCCAACCCGGTCAAATGTCCCGTATCCAACACCCAGACCCGGCGAGGTCCCGCAATTCCTCTCCCCAAATTCTTAGAGGCACGGACCAATCTCGCCAACTATGTGCGCACTCTTCGAATAATTCACGACCCCTACGAATCCCTGGTACGGGATGAGTGGACTTCAACAAGCGAGTCGGTAGTCGAGGACATCACTACGTCCGAGTAAGCCCCAATATGGATTTTCTAGACGCATCACACGAGGGTCCAGAGCAGTACACGACTTATTGGCCTTTCTGTCCGAAACATCTTCTACGAAAAGGCTTGTTCTTACATAGCCTAAAACGAATCGACTTGTGAGTTAACTCTGAGGTGCAAAGTTAAGTCTAAGGCATGTCTAATCTGTACTCCCTACTTCAGCTTCATGGGGAACATGGAGATTTGGCGTATCGAACCTTTGCTCTGCTTACCCAACATCGAAACCCTAAACTTTCAAAGGGGCACCTTATAGGATCACACGAGGGGGAGAAGATCTGGGAGTCAACGAGCCCATCACTTCGACATTTATCATTCACCAGAATGGCCCCGGAAGGAGTGTGGAGGAGAGGCATATTCATGGGTTATTCATGCGCAGCCCTAGAATCCGTCTCCTTCATTGACTTCAAATGCAAAATTGCTTTGATTTCGCAGTTCGTCATCGCTGCGTTTGAGTCACCACTCTTCCGGTCGCTGAAATGATTCGAGCTTTGTGACGATGGGGAGCATGCGAGGGGGAACTTCAACAGGCTTCCGGTCCAGCTTTGCTTCGACGCCTTCGGAGCGCAGCGTGCTTGGAGGAAGTAAAGATTGACTGGTTGATTCTTATGCGGCTATCTAAAGGGTACGAAGCTCATTGCAGCTACGATGTGCGGGTGAACACATCGAAGATGCTGAGGGTCTTGCACCTCCGAGACCATTACAGCCCCTTGATAGCCTACCGTACTCTCAAAGGAAGCCTTTGGGAACTAGTTGGAAACGTTCAGGTGACGCAGCCGAATCTCCAGCGAGTCATGTTGGAATTCACGAAGGGATTGCCGCTGGACTACAAAGACCTTGTTAGAGTGTTCGAGCCAGCTTTTGCTGAATTCAGTATCAACTTCGAGGTCTTGGGGTGAATGGGGGATTTGTTCGAACTGCCTTCCAGTTGCGGGTGTAAAGACTACGATTTTTGGAATGTTGAGATACTGGCCGGCAATTTTCTTAGCGACCAGGGGGTTATGTGCGGTTTATTTTCCATTGCCACACTGAAAGAAGCTCCATTTTTTGATTTTAGTCCAGAACTGAGCGGAATGTTTCGGTCCGTCGATATGGCCTATCCCAAGGATCCAACACCGACGACTGAGTTGGGGGCAACGGTGGACGAGAGACCGTTATCGAAGGCGGCAACTGTTTCGTCACTTTCTTTCTCCTCCAAATGTTCCTCCACTCTCGCTTCTCTTCGTCGGTCAGCTTCCAATAGGGTCTCTGGTCACTTTGTGGAGCGAAACCAAAGCCTTTGTCATGTATCCATATCAGCCTTTGCACTGCCTTCCAAGCATGTCCCAGTTCATCAGTCCAGAGAAGTGTGAGAAAAATGACGATGATGGTCAAAGGGAGGGCGGCTGCCCAAAAGACCCACTGCCCGTTCTCCATGTCGCGGATACCGGCTGTGTTCATTCCAAGGAAGCTGCACACAAACGAGAGCGGCAGGAAGATGACTGTGACGATAGTAAAGGCGTATATGGCGTTTTCATGGCGATGTTTGGTGGAGGCAAGTTGCTCATTTATCCATTGCTCAAGCATGGTGGATTGGCCTCCAATGGATCCGAAAGCCTTCAACCTGTTCTTGACGTCCTCGATACATTCCCCAATCAATGGGAGCTCGGGTCTTGGGGCGTGGCCGAGATGTCGATTGTTGAGCGATGACCAGCCTTTGCTTTGCTCTTCGATGCATTTGTATAACATCCTGAGGGTTTCCAGCTGATCGATCAGGGTCTTGCGTATTGCCCTGATCTCCTGCTGTAGATTGACGATGTCTTTCTGAGCTGTTTTTACCCGACCATTCTTGACATTTACTTCCTACTGTATGTAAGCAGAGGCCAACGAAATTTGCGGGTGATCTCACCAGCTCCTGCCAATACTCTCGATAAACATGAACAATATCTAGTCTGGGTCCCTGTCTGCTTATGTCTTTGACCAGATTGCTGATAATAACGGACATGAGAGCGAGTGGCGTCGCCACTTCTTTCTTGTGCAACGGCACCTTCGCAGCAGCCCTCCACAAGCGATTCCTCCCTCGGTCAAGCAAAGCCTCGCATTTCTCCAAGTGCCTTTCCCTTTCCCGAATGTTCTTGCTCTTGAAGCGGAACATTGCAAGATAGAGCATGCAATGTAGCCATGCTTTACGAAATTCCCTAGGCATGCTGGTTGAGGTGAGATCAGGCCCTTGCGGATTGGAGAACTCTTTTTGCAGTACGCTTGCAAGATGGGCGAGACGCTTGAATGAATTCATGGACCTTGTGATTGGCCGTGATAGAGCAAGCCGTGGATCCACGAGTACATTCTGAGCAACAGTGAGCCTAGGATTCCAGGTTGGGAGTAGAATCGACGGGTAGGGCGCCTTGGCGGACATCTGAAAATAATTCGCAAAGAGCACAAAGAGCCGTGACTTAGAACTGTTACTTCAATACTTACTTTCATGATGAAAAGAACCGAACCCCAAAACCTCTTCGCCATCTCGGACTCATTCCCCAGAGGCAAGAAAAACTCGAACACTTGGACTGCTGCGACAAAGAAGGTATCAAGCGCCGAGAGGCCATGTACGAAACCGTTGTCTCCAGTCCGGGTAATGACTAGTAGGTACTTGGTCGCCTGTGGTAACGTGGCTAGGCGGCAGTTACCGTACGCTCTCTTTTCGTGGTCAATGGCATTTCGGAGGAGCTTTTGGTGAGCACCAGCCATGAAATTGGCTAGATCAACTTTTCTCGCATCCGGATCGACGCTTATATCTCTGACCGACTCGTTCGAGTTCCGTCGAGAGGGAGTGAAATTTTCCAATGCATGAAAGACGTCATTGTTCACCTCTTCTGATTTGTCGGAAAGGGAGCTTTGCTGACCTGCGTTCGAATTTCGGGGTCCATGGTCGGTATGTGCGCTGAATGGGTCGGTTGAGGCATCTGCTGGTTGAGGTTGGGAAGCAAAGTCTCGGCTTGTGGTCCGTGGAGTATCAGTCTCGAATTCGGGA
Source organism: Lentithecium fluviatile CBS 122367 (assembly GCA_010405425.1). NCBI lineage: Eukaryota > Fungi > Ascomycota > Dothideomycetes > Pleosporales > Lentitheciaceae > Lentithecium > Lentithecium fluviatile. Next base: position 811,589 of record MU005586.1, read on the forward strand.
CCTATCCCGTGAATATAGTCATCAATAGGCTCCAATATGCCTTGTCCTTTCGGATCAACCGGTGCGTCATCCACCTGCCATGGAAAGACCTTCTCAGTGTCGGCGATAGAAGAAGAATCGTCGTTCGCAGCATTGTGCACGCGAAGTAACCGAATGACAGAGTTTCTGCCCTCATGAGAAGAGCCCTGTATGGTGTCCACGATGCACTCACCGTCTTGTCAAGACCAGATGAATCGTCCTTTCACGCCCTCTCCTGATGACTTTCCTCCAATCGCTGGCGTCAATGGTCCGACCGTCTATTGTGACTCGGAAGATGTCTTCAAATCGACGAACGACGTCTGATATACTACTACTGATCTCCATAAAGTTCGATGTGAAGTCCTCACTTGGTGAGCATTATTTTCAGACATGAGCCTTGTACGATGTACTTACAAACCATGTCTGACATTCGTCCAGACGAAGTTGCCAAGTACAGTTTCCTCCATCGGTGACTTTGATGAAGGGTACATGTGGCGTTCCGCGAGTCGGTTCTTTGTGTATTGTGACCACGTCACCACACAGCAACTCTTCGGGAAGGCGTGCACATGTGCATATTAGACCTACTTTGGTGAGTAGCGTACGGTACCTACGCAGCATTTACTTGCCGTCGTCTATTATGAGACACCATAGTTGACCAATGTAAAAGCACCGGTGCTTCTGACCCACGGCAGTCTTGCAAACCACCTGACGCAGATCCCGCTCAGGCTCCGTTGACGAGACGACGGATTGGAGAAGTGTCAATGGAGGATGGCTTGTCGGTGACTGTAATCGAATACGCTTGATATGATTCTCGAGAAGTAAGAACGGAAAGCAGGCAATTGTGATCTTTTTGTCCAAATGTGACTGTGCGGGCATGTCTTGTAGGTCTAGCTCTTGAGCTACAAATGGCTCCATATTGCGGCCTTGATTTGCGTATTGAGCGAAAAAAGGCTTTTCGTGTTGTCTTTGTACGCTTTCCAGTTTCTGTTTGACCGCACGCTTCTCTTGCACCGACATTCTCAGCGTCTGTAGAGATGTTTCCTGCCCGCCATTAGACTTGAAACCAACCACATCGTACGACCAACTCACGATGAAATGATCGAAGTCCATGACATCTTGTTTTGTATGGCTGCGGATCTGTGAGCAGACTTGCTGCGTGGTATCGAACTCGACTGACGCACATCCACCGAAAGACATCTTCAGCACCTTCAGCATCTTCCATATGTCCGCACTTGAGCTCGATGGCCATCTGTGCTTCTTCGTCGCCATAGTGTGTTATTCGGGAGCTGATAACTTTGTATATGGTACCTGCTGAGTTCGCTTGGGTGCTTGGTGGTGGTGGGGTAGTTTCGACGTGCCGATCCCCGGCTTCTTCGTCCTCGGATGATATGTATGAAGCCGTATCCGACTCGTATTCAACATCCGTTTCTTCTTCATTGCTGTAGGTTTCATCCAGGAAACCGCCGATTGGAGATTGCAGGCCCTCAAGCTGATCCAATCCTATTTATATGTCAAATATACACTAGACAGATCTTCAACATCGCGGCACACCTTGAAGACGGGGACGACTGGCGAATTTTGGGCTCACGTGAGATGTGACTAAGTTTGCCCCTATCTGCGGATCAACAGCGCCGGCCACTGTCGAGTCAAATGAGGTCATTCTTCTTGCGGGTGCGAACGCTTCTCGCCCTGGTGTGAAGGCCACTCGCCTTGAAATGGATGGCTCAATCTCCAAGGGACTCGGACGCATTGTATATGACCGCCGCCGGGCTGACAGGTCAAAGCTTGCAGCCTTGGGGCTGTCCGGTCCGGCCATCGTGTTGCTAACCCTGATGTCTGCACTGGGGCGGAGTGACTGCGAAGTCTAAGGAACCGGTGGAAACACCTAGGAGGTCTTGAGGAGGAGTAAGGGTGAATCGGAATCTGCTGGGTTGTGGTGTAGGCAGAGTGGACTCAGATGCGCCCGGCCTGAAACTTAAACTCGCCTTTCAAGGGATCATTTCCGCCCCCACACTCCCTGCGGTGCAACCGGACGAAAAATAAATGAACTCCGGTGATAGGTCTGTAGGGCACGAGTACGCGCTGAGAGGCTACGCTTGTCGTGCGAATCGAGTGCTCACCAATAGGAGGCGTTGGATTGCCTGGGCAGGAGTACATGTATAGCCTGATACATCGGGAGGGGTGCACACTGCTGCTGGATAGTGATAACCATGGTCGAGTGCGTCTATTGCGCTTCTCAATTTGTGATAATGTTGAAGGTGGGGTAGTGGCGACGTTCTTACCAAATCAAGGCGGGCATCGTCCCTTCCTTCCTCGCCGCGACCAAGAACGCGATGACGGGACTAAGTTACTAAAGCCGACAAGCAAACTCCACAATATCTGAAGAGCTTATATTCATAGCTAGAGATGAAACACAAATACTTACTTCCGACAATCACGCTTCTTTGAAAGCGATTCGTAATTCATAATACGGGTATCTTTCGTCATATCCAAACCAAATGCCAGTGTACAGTGTCCATCTAATGAGAATGTACAAACAATCGTCCAAATGAGATGAGTCAGTTACGTAGATCGTAACGGCTTCCTCCCGTATACTACAGTGCCGGGGAGATAGGCATGCACCTTGTAGTTCTTCAACTCCTTTCGCATCTCAGCGAGATGAACTTGAGCCCGGGCCACGGACCACTGGGATAGTCAATAGAGGTCTCAGTAAATGTGCAAGGATTACTTACGCCGCCGACCTGTGTTAGCAGTCGGATCATGAAACCCTCGATGCCTTCATGAAGCCGCAGCTGGTTCCATCTTCCAATGTCCTTGAGCTTCTTGTCGTTTGACCATCCATTCATTGGCCACTTATACCTCACCTCAGTCACGTCCACGAAGCCGGCCCTCTCCATTCGCTCTTTAGCCTCTTCCCATATGGTGAAGCTCTTGCCGAACTTCTGGCCCATCTCAATTACTGTCTGCCCCCATAAGTGGTAAAAGTGAACTGGGCCCATGGAGCCATCATCGGAGGTGGGATACACCGAGTGTTCCACAATTTCTATCCAACCCCCGGGTTTCATGTGTTCGAACGCTTGCTGGAAAAAGAAGTCCCAGTCGGGTATGCACCCGAAGAGTTCGCGTATATGCACGAAGTCGAAATGTTCGGGGGGAAAGGTCCAGTCGAGGGACACGTCGTCGATTTCGAATTGGCAATTCGGCGGGACCCATTCAGGTTGGATGGGGGAGAGGTCTGTGCCAATGACGGTAGCGGATGGGTATTGGTCTGCGGGGCGTCAGGATAGCCATCCGACCACATGCAAGGAGTGACATACCCGCCATATCTATGGCCCAGATACCGGTACCCGTACCTACATCCAAGACTCGGTGAGGATTGGTCAGGGGCGCGAGATGGAGTTTCTGGTCGAGGGTAATGAGATACATGTGGTGGGCGAAGTCGAGTATTTCCTTTGCGAGCTCATCATTGGGGCCCTACGGCCGTCAGACGTCGCAAGCACTGCTTTACGCCATACAACTGACCCAATACGCCCCATCTCTATACGCATGGTATTGGCGGCCATTTTCCATCCGGTAATGCATCAGCGACGACGCTAGCGTGTCTGTGTCGTCGCCGAGCAAGCTACCGCTGTCGAATCCGGAGTCGGACTCGTAGACGTCGCGCGCGTCCTCTTGATCCTGCGTCACACCTTGGTGCGAAGATGATGGTTCCGCCGCGGGCGTTTCTGCGTGGCGGTTGACCTCGACGGCGCTGTCGTGCTCCTGCAGCGTAAGCGAGGCGCCGGACTTGGGAGGCGTCGGAATTGCCATGCTTCGCTGGGCGTCGCTCCCGCGGGCGCGAGGGGGGGGGAGGAGTAATAAAGAGAGCAGAAGCAGCGCGGGCGAGCCGTCACATCCTACCTATGGTAGCTGAGCCGGCGCGTCGGAATCCTGGAGGTTTGGGTGATGGCGCGTTGGAGCTGGACCCTTTGTCTGGTGTGAGACGTGCCGGCATATCGCCGCCGCACTCCTGCGCAGCCGAGCAGGCTATTTCTAACGCGGTACGAGAAGCCGTCCAGTGCCAACGCCGTTTGCCCCCTTGCGCGATCCGCCATCCGCCATGGCACCTCACACGTGGGGCTGTACCTTCCCAGGTTGGGCCTTGTCCGAGAGCTTAGGAGCGGCAGGGCGACCATCACTCAGATAGCGCGCGCGGGAACGGCCAAGGACCCCGCCTCGGCCGGGCGACTTTTTGACTGATATCAACTGCAGTCTGTCTCACTGCGAAGCAGCAGGAAACACCCGCCACTCGCCCTCTCCGCAGGTCCAGACATTGGGCGACCGAGCATGGTGGAACAAACAGAGAACGAGACCAGCACAGAGGGGACGTCAGGCGCACGCCCCATCCTTATCATCGGCTCCGGTACGTGGGAATGCACGCTGACAGGTCCTTTGTGTCTCACATGATCCAGGAAGTACCGGACTGGCCCTCGCTCAGGGCCTCCGCAAGGTGTGTAAGACGGGTTGTGCCACTCGGGCGCTTTCGTGATACCTGGCAAACCATCGCTTTGAGCCTTGTGCAGCCTCTTCATGCATGTCCTACTTGGGCTGACCGGGAACCGCAGGCTAGCATAGAATGCATCGTCTTCGAGAAGGACCTGCCGCGGATGCGAGAGCGGGATTGGAATATGGGACTGCACTGGGGCGCGCCGGTGCTGAAGAGCCTCATGCCAGACGAGTGGTGGTCGCGAATCCAGAGCATCCAAGCCGACCCTCATGAGCCGACAAAAGAGGTAGACACGCTCAATTTCCTGAAGGGTGACACTGGGGAGACCATGTTACAATCATCGTTCGGCCCCTTCTACCGCTTGCGAAGAAGTAAACTGCGAAGCCTGTTATCCCAGGACCTGGACGTACGGTACAACAAGCACTTGTCAGACGTCACTTATGCGGAGAACAAAGAGTCTGTTACGGCGCACTTCTCCGATGGAACTTCCGTGACCGGGCGTCTACTTGTAGGGGCAGACGGTGCTCGCTCTACCACGCGTCGGTGCCTCCTAGGCCCTGAACTCAGTGCCGTAAACCGACTTCCATATGCAGCCACCTTCGTCCAGTCAAAGTTTGCCTCGAATCAGGCACTGTTCCTCCGAAGTTTCCACCCCCTCTTCCTAACCAGCGCACATCCCGACAACAAGTTCGGTTTCTTCGCATTGCAAGATGCAGAAGAAGCCGGCGACCCATCTTCGTGGACCTTCATTTGGTACATCTCTTGGGCAACTAGTATAGAAGAGCAAGATGCAACCGCTGACTGGACCGATGCACAACGTCTCGCCCAGCAGAAAGAGCTCTCAAAGAGCTTCTGTGACCCCTGGAAGAGCGCTTTCGAGTGGTGTCCCGATGACGCTCCGTGTTATTATGCGAGCCTTACCGACTGGGATCCGGGACTCGAAGGGCATCGGTGGGATAATCACAACGGGTTGATAACCATGGTCGGCGATGCTGTCCATCCCATGACTTACCAACGAGGCCAAGGACTAAATCACTCAATCACGGATGCCGGGAAGCTACGCGATGCATTGATCAAAATCAAAGAAGGCGGAGACCGAAAGGCATTGATTACATATTTCGAGGATGAAATGATTGTTCGCGGCGGGGGAGAGGTTCGGGAAAGCACGGCGAACACGACGCTGTTGCATGACTGGGAGAAGGTGAAGCTAAGCCCCTTGTACACGAGGGGAATGCACAAGAAAGAGTAGAGCCGTAACTATTTGGTCAGATTGATACCCCCAAATTTGCATAGCGCCGCGTGGTATTCAACAAAAATCTCCCGAATTGCATTTTATAAGCATGTCATATGAGAACCATCGATGTGCTGATCGAACTGAAGATGCATATATATCCCACTCACCCCTCCATCACTCAAAGAACTTTCTCTACACGCACTTTTGCCCAATAACGTTGCAGTGGGTTAGTAGAGCCCCACGCACGTCGCACACCACAAACGGTCTCTGCCAACGAGGTCCTCAAAACCTTAACCCAACTGATGTTCATGATAAACAATGTAAGTCTATACTGACTCTTACAAGTGAGGCTAGCCCTTAGATTGCTATCATGCACGTAGCTTGTTCGCCCTCACAACTCCTTGCGTGAAGTCTGTTAGGGCGCCAATGACTTAAGCTTCTCCAGCCGAACGTTCGCGATGCAAGAATGAGTCACCACCCGTGCATTGATTTGATGTGTAAGACTCTTAGATTGCGCGGCGTCTAGCCGGTAATAACAGTAACGACAGAATACGAAGACACTGTAACGACGGGCTATATGGAAAAGAAAAGGAGATACGGGTTGGTGTTATACCTCAAACGGAGGAAAAATTCTGGGAAAGAGGGTAAAACTGCTCTCACGCCTTTGTGAAAGAGTGTCGTTCCTTGTTCCGGGTTGGCACCTCGACGCCAAAAACGGCTTTCGCATCCCTCTTCCGGGACCGAACACTACGTCGTCCAGCCTCATCGTGTAGGGGTTTGTATGGTCTGTCGAATTCAACAGTAACATCGCTTCGCTTCTTCTGATTCTATAACGATCTAGTTAGCAGTGAACGTTGCCCTATACGGCCCTTGAGTTTCCCTATCGCCGGTTCGTTGATAACAGTGATATCGTGGCAACTTCCTTTCCTAGGATCCGCACTGGAAGAAATAAAGTCAACAAGATGAGCTATTAGTATTCCGAAATAGCATGCTACCTACCGGGCAAACCAATTATCCGCATCAGACTCGCCGCCGAGGTCGCAAGCGCCGATTTCGTCCGCAAGTCTTTTCTTGCCGTAGGGTATGTCGAGAAACTGTATGTCACCGCCAGTGTTGTGTAACTCGAGGAAATAGTAGCTATTTTTGCCGTCCTTGCTAACGCAGGCCGTACGGGAACCTCCGGGATAAACTGTAAATGTTTCCAGTGAGCCCCCGGCACACTTGCTCTAGGTTGTTCCAACCAGTCACCGTATTTCCCGCATCTCCACTCTTGTAGCACTTTGCAGACATCGTGGTGACTATGGCTAGAAGTAGAGTGGTGGATGCGGTAGAACGCATTGCGAGGAAGCTGCTCAACTGAATAGAACGTTGGATTGATGGGGAAGGACAGGGCAAGTGCGGTGGTCGGAAAGCCGCCTAAAGAAGAAGTCGTTGTAGTCTTTGGATTGACGGGTCTACTTACTGTAGTATATATACTGTATAAGCAGACCACCCATGATTCCTAACGCTATGTGTCCCCGTATGCCTTGGAGCAGCTAAGTTTAGAATACTTTCCGTTTTCTTACGCGGCTGCCGTTATGTCTCTCCAACGGTTTTGTGTGCCCATTTCCATGCCATATGATCAGCTCTGCCACCTTCATCCGTAACTCGCCTCTTCCTGCACTCGGATGTTGGAGTGGCAACCATGGAATGTAATTCACTCCCTCTTTGCTGTGCCTCGTCCTGTAAATCTCCGTTGGAGTATCTGCGCCTCTAATTACCCTTATCACGCCTCCTCCTGTTGCGCCTCTTCCGCAACCGCTAAGTCCTCTCTCTTCTCGAGACACCTCTATCCCTAGTAATTCCCCTCGTTCCCTTATATTTCACTTATCCCGTTGTTTGACTCACTCTACTCATGCGCGCCTTCGTTTTGCCTCCTACTAGTTGACCTCCAGAAATTACGTTGAGTCGCTTAAGACGGCGTGGCTTAGGCTTTTTACAGACAGTGCTCAGAAATATGCATCTATAAATGCTAGGTGTAGCATAGAACGAACAAAAAGATGTCTTTTTCACCTTTCGTAGTCCACTAAGGCTTGGTGCTCATATAGAGCAGAACTCCTCAAAACGTTTTAATCGGGCTGGTAAATTCAACTTTAAGTACACACTATATGTTGTTAACTGCAGGAAGCTGGCAAAAACCCGCTAATAAAGGTATCCTGTATGTCTTCCATTAGCTGTTGCCACGGCGGCTACCACCTGCACAATGGTAGAAACCCAACACGAGGCACCCTCTTCAAGAGAGATAAACATCATGCGGTCGAGCGAAATTTGAATCTATACAACATGTTGCCACTCTACGCCACTACATTGGCCTGAGACATAATCACTTAGCAAACCCTATGTTTCAACTTTCAACCGCGCCAATTCCATACGATCATAGCAGTGTGGAGTTTTCTTCCACACGTGAGATTCTGAAAAATGTTGTATATATCCCTGCTTCTGACGGGTGTCTAGATGGACCAGACAAAAACTCACACATAAAGCAACAATACATTTCTTGTTCCACACCAGCACCTTCTTTTCACCAGTTCATGGTTTCTCCGCGTTTACCATGAAGGCTCACAGTCTATTTCTACTTGCTCTTGCTTCGCCCCAAGCTATGAGATCGGCCCTACCTACGAAACTTCCCGATAAAGACTTGGCTTTTCCTCCGGACCATGAGTCAGGAGGACACTTAACCCTGGAGAATCGTGGCATCCATCTATCCTGCGTATGTACGCCTACTCTCACTAGATGACTTTGGGCATGCTCCTTAACTTCGCACGCAGGTCGTTGCTATGGGTGGATGCCTTCTTAGCTACGGTCTTGTGGGATTTGAGTACAGAAAGACTATCATCGAGACGAAATACAACAAGGCGTGGATTTTGTATGTCGAATGGACCCCTCTAAACTGTTGCCAGCTCTAATCTTTACCGCGCTTAGGTGTGTCGGCGCTGCGGTCTTGGAAGGTACTTGCAAGGATGGAGTTGGATCCCAGGTCCGTAGCGAGCCTGGGGAATGTTTGCTTACCATCGAGATGATGGGCTCACTAAGGGTGACAACGACTGTCCTCACATATCTTGAGAGAATGCTTCAGCAAACAATCCTGCCTGTGAGTCTATGGGATGTGGAGATTGCGATCTGTTCTTCTTCTGTAAGTCCTAGTCGTCTAGTTTGGGCGGCTCAGACTCAGGAAGTGTTCTTGCTTCGGTACCTAAGGTACCGTTCCTTTCATTACGTCGAGAGAGGGTTTGTGGCATATTTTCTGTAAACTTTGATCTCTTACTTAGAAGTCTGTGCTGCGATGTTCGTAGTTACGTTCACAATTCTTCTCTGCAATTGAATAGAGGCTTGTTCGACGCACTGAGTAATTGTTTCTCGTTTAATTTTTCTCAAAAACTGTTGAGAGCCCGTTTCAAAGCCTGCCTATGGTACCACAGGCGAGTACGAAGTAGGCATAGTTGACTATAAAACTATCACCTACTGACGGCGACAATACATGCGACGAGTCTATGAAGCCTTCGCTGTTTCCCGCGTCTTACGTCGCAGAATCGCCATAGGAATCGCCACTGAGGACATTGAGTCGACACGAAATTAACGGCGTCTATGTGGTTTTCATTATTGGATATTATTGGACAGGAGGTGAGGCTGAACGGCGTATAAAGTTCAACGACCAATGGTTGGTAAAGCTCGTTGCATCGAAAGGGAACCTTACCAACCACATCGATTCTTCCCAACAGGCCAAATTTCTGCCTACGGAGATCTTGCCTCGGCGACTAGTGAAGGCGGGGTAGATCCTGTGTCGGTGGCTGTGGGAATGCGGCGTAAGTTTCGCATCGTTGACTACCTATAATACCTAGCTGATATCTACTTAACCGTGTAGAGAGCGACATACATAAGGTAGCATCGTTCTACTTAGATTAGTACCAACTTTGGTCAGTCATGTCTACTACAGCAAGTTTTTACGTCCACCGCACAATGGCGCCTACTCTCCTGCGCCTGACAGAAATATGTCGTTGCTGGCTTGGTGTCTGGACAAGTGTCTGTTCTGGACCTTTGTTGTTGGCACACGGAAAGTTCCGGGGCCTGCGAACACCGCCTTGAAGTCGGCGGGTTATGGGCCCTTGATTGCTATCAAGACATGCTTGTCACGGGAAACGAAGATGGCATAGTGCGCATCTGGGACGCGCGAACCGGGTAGGCCATGCCCCTTTACTCGAGAACCATTCAAATATTGGGCTTAGCCCTCGCTGATACAGTTGGGAATAGGACATTGCAGCGAACTTTTTCCGGATATAGCGAAAGTATATGCAAAGTCTTGACCACCGGTCCTGATACTGTGATCTCAAGCTCCCGCGACCTTACGGTTATCGTCTGGGCCATCGAAAACGTCCATCCGGCCGAGCGTCGACAAGTATTAAGGGGCCACAGTGGTGCAGCGCGTGACCTAGTACAACACGATGACTTGCTCTTCGCTGGAGGGGAGGACGGGGCGGTTCAAATGTGGAATCTTACCAACGGGCGGCACATGCATGTGCTAGAGGGCGATCAGGACAAAATGGTAGCGCTGATAGCGCTGAATCAAGATGCAAGTCTCCTAGCCACTGCAGTGATGGGTGGTGGCATGGGTATCTGGGATATAGCAAGCGGGTAAGAGACCACCACCTCATAGACAATCCTTTTTATCCAGCATAGCTGATTTTGTACCAGGGCACGCATTGCTCAATGTGAGGGGCCCACGAAAACCATCACACAATTCACCAACAAAGACGAGAACCAACTGATCGTATCAGCTGCGGACGACACTATTTGGACTTGAGATTGGGCTGGGAATTCTATTCCTACGTTAGCTACGCATGATGGTGCCGTTAGGGGCCTCTTTATTACCGAACAGCATATGGTGTCTGTCGCGATGGATGGCAGAGTGCGTAAATGGCGGGACAATGCCTTATCTGGTGAGGTGAGGGAAAGGGTTCGTGGTGTGTTTTATTTCGCAAGATGTGGGGACACCAGTGCACTCGTCCTGAAAACCTCAGCAGGAAAATGGCTTGTGGAGATCTGGGACACGTCACTAGTTGAATAGAGATAGGAGCTTTGTGCACGAAATGGACCCTTGAATGCTGCTACCTCCGACTAAATTATGGAAATGAGGCCCCGCCATGCACTATTTACAATTGCTTACTGCCTAGGCTTCCTGCTTACTGCGCTAACGAGAATAGCAAAAAGAGGCACTGTTGCTTTATTGCAGGGCTTGTGCTGTACTATCAGGAAGAAATGAGCATCATCCAACAAATTTTTATTAAGAAGTCACCTCTTTATGATCGCTCCCGATAGCGTTCCCTAATGCTATCCCAGAACTGACCAATCTTCTTAGTGGACTTAAGCACCGGAGATAAGACCCCAAAAGACGCAGGTCTAAAAATTAGCGGGGCACCCAGAGAAGATACCTCGGATAACATCTGCCAGCGACGACCGCCAGACCCACCGGGCTCGGAGAAACGATGTCATCACTCGAGCAGCCATGTGAAGGCGGATCATCGACGTTGCCGGCATCGCCAGACTTTCTGTGCATAGCACGCAGAACGCATCCGCGCCTAACCACCAAACTTCACACATCCGCATCGCAATTGCCCTCCGGACATCCCCAATCCTCGTCGCCATGACTTCCCCCTCCCAATTCCACGGCTGGCTCGGCTACGACGCCAAAGCCGCCCAAGGAAACCTCCAATGGGCCCCCTTCACGCCCAAACCTTTCGCTGAAACCGACATCGACATCAAAATAACGCACTGCGGCATCTGCGGTACCGACATCCACACTCTGCGATCCGGCTGGGGTCCAACCCACTACCCCATCTGCGTGGGCCACGAAATCGTCGGGCACGTAACGCGCACCGGGTCGTCCCCCGCGGCCTCGCGCTTCGCCATCGGCGACCGCGTGGGCGTCGGCGCGCAGGCGGCTAGCTGCTTGCAAGACGGCTGTCAGGAGTGCAGCGCGGGGATGGAACAGCATTGTCCCCGGGGCTTCGTGGGCACGTATAATGGGCGGTATAAGGAGAGTGGGTATTGGAGTATGGGCGGGTACGCGGATTACATTCGTGTGCCTGCGCATTTTGCGGTTAAGATTCCGAAGCGGTTGAAGAGTGCGGATGCGGCTCCTATGCTGTGTGGTGGGATCACCGTGTTTTCGCCCCTGAAGAACAATGGCGCGGGGCCGGGGAAGAGGGTGGGCATAGTGGGATTGGGAGGGCTAGGGCATTTTGGCGTCTTGTTTGCGAAGGCGTTGGGGTGCGAGAAGGTCGTTGCGATTAGTCGGCGGAGGAACAAGGAGAATGATGCGTTAGCTATGGGGGCGGATGAATACATAGCGACCAGTGAAGACGACAAGTGGGAAAAGAACCACTCGCGCACACTTGACCTGATCGTTTCCACCGTTTCCACCCCGGACATGCCTTTCAGCGGCTACCTCCGACTCCTCCGCACAAACGGACAATTCATTCAAGTCGGCGCGCCCGAGGACAACCTTCCCGCGATCGCGGCCTTCGCGCTCATCGCCAAGGGCTGCAAAATCGGCGGAAGCCAGATTGGAAGTCCCAAAGAGATTGAGGAGATGCTGCGGTTTGCAGCGGAGAAAGGGGTCAAGCCGTGGGTTCAGACTAGGCCGATGAAGGAGGCGAATCGGAGTGTTGTGGATATGGAGGATGGGAAAGCGCGGTATCGATATGTGCTTTTTAATGAGGGTGAGGATAGTGCGAAGCTGTGAGGAAGCGTGTGGGGATTAGATGCGTGATAGTAGGGATTCCTTATGTATAGGTCGTGAGGGAAGGGCGCTACCTGTGACTGTGAGCAAGTCTCTATTTGGATGCTGAATGCTACTCCATTCCGTGGTTATACTGCCGTACCAACAATGTTTGGTTGTAAATGAGAAACGCGAGCACGCGTAATTATGTTATCCTGGGTATTGATATCAGATTCTCCAACTCTTTCCCACTTTCAACATATCGGTGCAAGTATCCGGAATCCCCGCCTAAATCGTCCGCGTCGGAATCCTGATCGTACAGCCCATCTATAATCACATACGGAAACGCCGTGGAACTCCCAGCCCCAGCCCTAGTATGCTATGAGAAACTCAGAGCGTAATCGCTCCGATCAGAAACTCCCCCCTATGCAACATCATCAATATCTGCCTCAAACCTCTTTGATATGCCAATCTGTAACCATGCGCCTCTACTCCTCGCCCTCTCTCTTATCCTCTGCCTCCTTGAATTTCTCTAGAAATTCCTTCGGCCGCTCAACTTCGCTGACCCAATACTTGAGCTTATTCCGCATGAGCGACTTCTGCATGATGTCCGTAAGCGAGTTGAGCAGCGCGTCGCTGGTCGAGGTCTTGGTCATGGACTTGTCGATGGTGTGATGACGCACGAAGCGGCCTTTGCAATCGGAGAGGATGTGTGGGTGGTTCTTCGCGAGGCCGGGGTAGCCCATTGCGTCGTCGCAAGGGATTTCCTGTTCGTCTCACGTTAGTTTGGATTGTCATTTCGGCTCATTCGAGATCGGGAGAACGTACAATAATGTTGTCACCATCAGGGTTGAAATCATAGCGGATGTACTCAGAGAACGCGCGTTGCTCGTGGCTCCAGTTCTCCTTCCAGTTCGCACAGCCCTTGTACTTCTTCTCCGTCGGGCAGTCCTTCCACGCCTTCATCATCTTCAGCGTGAGCGGCAGCTTCTGCGCGATTACAAAGCCTGTGTTCAGCGTGACCTTGCCCTTGGAGTCGCAGCTAGCGTTCTCGTCGCCATTGAGAATCTGCCTGGTATCGATGGGCATGGCAACCGATGTCCTGTGTGTGATCCCCCACTTGTTGAATAGCCATTCGAGCGGCACATCGAGGTGCTGGATAGTCGCATCGGCATCGATGAAAACAACGAAGCGGTACGATTGGAGAAACTCGGAAAGTACGTAAGGCTTGATCCACGTGTTGTGCAGCCCTTCCATCGGCTCGGCGCGGTAAAACTTGTAGTCGTAGCCGTGAATCTGGGCTGTGATGGGATGTCAGCGGCTGCGCAGCCTCGCACAAGCAACAACACTTCGCAAACGGGAAGTAGCGACGCGGGGATACCGGAATCCAACATACCGTACATGAAATGGTTCAAAACCGACGCGGTCAGCATACTGCCCCCTTCGTTACCCGTGACATTCTCCCAGTTGAGCTTCGTTTTGCCAAAGACCTCGTTGTCGCCATCCGGCCAGCGCGTGTCCATGTCCACAATCAGGACATCGTTGCCGAGGGGCTCCTTCCACGACGGGTTTGCCGTAACCTTGAACTCCATCCCTGAGGGGTCGACATAATGGTACGAGTCTACGGGGTGTTTTATGGACTGGTAGAGCTGCGATATTTGGTCGCCGAAGGATGTGGGTTTGGTCGTCAGACTGCCGTCGCGATCAGTCCACCTCCAATGGTTCGAGTTTGGGGCACTTACTGTGTCTGCGCCGAAGAAGCCGCTGAGGAAGCCGCGTTCTTTGCTGCTTCCTTGATCTGTTGTATTGAACCTCCTCCCTGATGTAGTGCGATAAAAATCAGAACGATTAAAGTAAACGTCGCGATCCCTAGCCCGACCAGGCGATTGCAAGACGGGGGCAACATCTCTCCGGAAGGCAATGCGAAGAAGAACGCGAAAGTGACGGAAAGAACGCTGCGCGCTGCGATGCCTCAGAGCGTCGCGGCGAAGGGCGGATACAAAAAGGAGGGGAACAAAAGGACGGCACAAACTCGCATCAGGCTTCAGAAATGAAGAGGATTCATGGGGAGCATGGGGCCGGTTGGTTCAGCAGCCTTCGCCCCGTCAGAATATGGCTAGGGTCGTTCTATGCGAAGCCTAGACTAATGCGTTTTAGGGCTTGACACAGCTTCCGGACACTCTTAACTCGATCCTTCCTTCTGGGCGCTGGCTAGAAGCTGTGAGGCTGAGCCATTGATGGTCGCCACTTCCGAGCACAGCTGTAATGCTCTTGAGGAACGTTTTGCGCGCATCGTGTCGCATCGTGTCGCATCGTGTTGCATAGTGTTGGGAGAGGAAGCGGATCTGCCCGAGATGGCGCACCTTGAAACTTTTCGAACATATTCGATCATGACTTCAGCATTGCGACTTCTAATGGGTCTGCTGGCTACCGGTTGAACTAGCAGTTTTCAAAAGGGGTAGGCTAGCGTGAAACTTCCCGACTCCCCGCGCCCTGGGCATGGCGGCACATCTGAGTACCTAAGGTTGGGCTGCGGCGTTGTCCACCGCCTCTCAGTTGATATGAAACCAGCGCCTTGAGGGATCTTGGGAACCTATCTGCCAATGACAACAGAAGTGATCATGTGAAAGCGCAGTTGTCCTACTTACGTGGGCTGGTGGTTTGTTCATCCGCGAAGCCTCGAGAGGCCTAAACAAGAGCTTGCTATCGAAGTAGTAACGCTCGCCACGTCCGCTTATTGTATACGTTGCACAGGCGCCTACAAACATGCAAAGTCGTTCTCGGATTCTCAAAAAGGGTGCATCATGCGAAAGAAATTATGGTAAACCGCTCCGGCAGCATCCATGACCGCCGTTATCATGATCAATAATATTTGGCCGACGCGGCTGTGCCCACAAATCGCCGGAATTGTCGACACTGTTCAAAGGCTGGATCCCACAGATATACGCAGTAAGCTTGCGCCCAGTAAGATCGGACCGCCTCTCCTAAGCTATCGCCCCGCCTGCGACCGTCGGTTATCATACGAATGGGCCGGAACTTTAGAGATGTTGGTGTCACTGCTGCCTATCAGGCGTTCCGTATATAGGAGAGCATGCAGATGTCTGGTTATCATATGCGTCACCGACATGCTTATTATAAAGTAGAAGGTGCCACCATTCCATCCTGGAAGGTAGGTAGTACCCAACCCGGAAACACAATGCGCGTCGTCTCTGTCAAAGTTCCCGTGCTCAAAAGTAGAAGTTGGAACGACAGCTAGAGCACGCTTTGTAGTAAATCCTCATTGCACAGCAGCCTCCCGGTCACTGAATCACACAACCTCCAAGAAGCTCACACTCACCCCTCACCACCCATCATCATCATCATCATCATCATACTCAAACTCCCCGTTCGCCCACATTTGTTCCATCTCTGCCTCCGAGTCATCAATCGAGTCCGGCGCCCACTCTGCACGCACCATAGCCTCTTCTTCCGCGCCGTCCAATTGGGCGTACGACTGCTCCAGCGCTAGGTCTATTTCCAGTTCGATTCTCGCCCGATGGTTGGTTTCTGATTGAAGGTTGGGGTAAAGGGACGTGTCGTGATCTCCATCTTGATCGTCTTCCGAGACCTCTGAGTCAGAGGACGATGGGGGGTCCTCAGGATTTAAGTCGGGCTTGGTGTCGTTTGGAGGGGTGGGATGCAGTTCTTGGTTGGTCTGCTTCGACTTGTTTTCGGGTGTGGTATGGATGGGTTTGATTTTGTCGGAAGCGGGTGGCTGGTCGTCACCATTGCCGTTGATTATTTTGCTTGCGTTCTCTTCCTTCGCGGCATCGAGTGCGTTTTTCCTTTAATCACAGATGCGTTTGTGATTTTTGTGGGTTCGTCAAGACCACCGATTTCAGCTGCGACCTCCTTCATCCCATCTTGATCAAGTACAACAGCAGAGAGGAAAATGGCATCAGCGAATCCGCGCAAAAGAGCTGCATCTCAGGAGCCAGCTGTGGCCACTGGAGAGAAGAAGCAGAAGGTCACAGTCGAAGTCGATGGTCCCGATGAACTCGTGCCCACCACAAACGCGTCGGTGATTAAAGGAGAGAACGCAGTCGATGCCGCGAAGAAAAAGAACGCAAGCAAAACATTCAACAATCACGATGACAACAACCCGTCTGCTCCTGACCTAATCAAACCAACCCACAACACACACAAGAACGAGTCGAGGCAGAAGCTTGGGATCAGACGTTGATGAGAAGGAGATAACACGGCCCAACGTTCATTATTTAAGGACGCCGTCACGGCACGGTTCCTATAGATACTCCCTGGGGCACTAAACAAGGGAGTGGGCGCTAGACGCCGTTTAGCTATGTCAGAGCGTAAATCTCTCCGGCCATGATCTAATGCGGGGTTTTTGACGGCATGGCAGCGACTCATGAAGCGGAAGCGGAAGCGGAGGCGGAATGGATTTCTTAGTAAAGTATCTAGTATCGTATCAACGCCAACAAGAAGCCTCTCAATCAATCAAAGAGGCTGTAATCCCCCCAAATGATCTCATGCTGGTACTTGCGCATCAACTGTCCGGTCGGATCTTCACCCTTCACATGTGCCCATGCGCCCGCAAAGTGGAGCACGAACATACCATGCTCCCACACCTTCTTCGACTCGTCGAAACAAGCAATCTCCTGCGGAAAGGCATTGAGCTTCCATTGCGGCACCTGCACCGTTCTGCGCGCTGATGCTGCGTCCTCCTTGAACAGCTTGCCTAGCGCGTCTTGGTCGCTCAGGTGCTTATCATTCTTCTTCACCTCCTCGTCACGGATAGCGCCGGAGTTGTCGAACAGCTTGACGGAGCGCTCATGGGCGCGCACGATGTATGAGCCGGTGTTGAGGCCGTTGCAATCGTGGGTAATGAGCCAGTCGATTTCCTCCGGGGTTGTCACGTTCTTCAGCGTCTCCTCGATGATGTCCGCGACCTTGATTTCGGTGTTCGTGATCAGGGTGTCAACGTCCAGCCACCACACCCAGTCGTATGTGCCCTTTTTGATGAGGCGCTCGAGCATCGCGTGCTTCCACCATGGCGTACCGCGCTCGGCGTGAGCCTCGTAGTCGACGATGAAGTCATAACCGTGTCGGCGACAGTAGTCTGTTAAGGTCTGAGCAGAGGCACTCCCCACAGCCGCGCGGGGAACTCACGATTCTTGGACTTCAGCGCGAGGTGCAGGTATGAGCGCTCCTCGGTCACGAATGTCACAAGAGCTATCCGGGGAGTCTTCTTCTCCAGGTGTCCATGTTGGGTAGGGCGTGAGAGCTGGCTGAAGTGGATCAATAGAAAGACGCAGACGACCAGGAAAAGCAGGAGCGATGGCGGGAGCTTCAGTGTTCGCATCATCATCTTGACGGGCACACGTCTTGCGTTGCGCGGGGACGGCCTGGGGAGGCGGGAGGCAAGAGGCGCGGAGCGCTGGAATATGAGGACTCAGTCCATCAGCTGCGTTGCGGGCCGCCTCGCAGCGTGAGGTTCCACCTGGAATGCCAATTCTGCGAGGGCGTGAGGCTGGCCGTCAGCCGAAGCGAATCAGGCATGGCGGATTGGCCCGATATGGAATCCGCCGGATCGTGTACTGTCATGGGCGAACTGCATCTTGAATAATAGCGGATTTCTGACCATGGATGCGCAGTGCTAGTTGCCGTGACGGCCCACTTTCGTGCTGCGTTCCTGGATCGCGGCGCGCTCCGGCGTCGACGGTGAAAGGGCTGGCTTTCCCAGCCACCCTGCATTGGGCTAGGCACAAGGCTATGACACCGCGCTGTGCTCCCTCTCCCAAGCGCCCCACCACAACCGCTCGCATCACCACGCACCGTTAAACAGCCGCAATGTCCAACTTCAGAGGAGCATACCGAGGGCGAGGGAGTAGAGGAGGCAGAGGGAGCAGAGGGGGCAAAGGAGGGGCCAATGCACACACCTCTGGGTCGTTCCTGAATGGGGTCTGGCACTGTGAGTCCCCAGCCCGGTCGCAGTCCCCAACTAACGCATCAGAGGCGAATGCAATCCTCCACTGCCCGCGGTCCACTTCCCGGTGAAAAAGGAGGGGCCGAATAAAGGCAGGTGGTGTAAGTCGAGATTGTTGCGCAGAACTGGCATATGCTGACGTCCACAGTCCGCACCTGCCAGAGCAGGAAGTGCGATTTCTTCCTCTGGGATACCGATGCGAGCCCGCGAGAGCTTGCCGCCCTGTCAAACAATTCCCGGACTGAACCCAGCCGTGCCTATCCCGTCACGCCCTCCCGACCGCAGCCACAGCGACCATCGCCTCCACAGGCGTACACACCCGACACCGACGCCGGACCCTCCGACCCGAGCAGGAAGCGAAACCATCAAACGTTCCAGGGTGATACCGATGATGACGAATTTGGCATGGGAGATACCACGGCCTTCGAAGAAGAAATGGACAAGATCGCGACTGCTATAGAGACTCCGAGCAAAAGGGCGAGGCCCGACCCACAAGCAACACCTATCACACTGCCGGCGAGGCGTAACCTCCCTTGGCAGAGAGACGACGCGCCAAAGGCGAACGGGCTGCAGACGCCTCAGACCGATCGTCGGGTCCGACATCTGTTCAAAACGCCATCCGCCGTGCCCGGTAGCTCCTTTGTCACTCCGCCGAAAACGAAGGAATCGGATCCGCCTTCGTCTCAGACTATCACGCCTGGATCCTCCCCAGTCAACACGCCGACGCCGATCCGTTTCAAGGACGCAAGCACGGCGGGCACAGAGAACGAGCTTGTGCAAGATGTCTTCGGTGTCCTTCAAGAGGCCAATGCCTTACTCACCGACCACGCGAGAAGGAACCTGACAGCTGTGCTCTCCAAGCATGCGACCATCACAGAAGGCATCAAAAAGGGACGCGAAGTTGCGCGAGCAGCCATCAAGGCGAAAGATGCCAAGATCACCGAACTCACTTACCACGTCAACACTCTCGAAGCTGAAATAGAGGCCGAGAAGGCCACGGTGAGGCACCTGCAGTGGAAAGCCGAGACTGGGCACTCTTCCGACTGAGGTAGAGGTGATACGCCATCGCTCATTCATATCCACCGGCGGCATCTCTGTGTGCTATCGGGGAAAGTCCACTCTGTCGGTTCGTTTCTGCAAAGGTGCCCACTGCCCTTAGGTCTTATCAAGATCACCACTCAGGCTTCTACCACGTCTAGAATGGGCAGTCTGAATCACGAGTCGAGGCTGGGCCGCGTGACGACTCGCATGATGCGTGGTATTGTATCGATTGTGGGGAATGTTTTATTATTTCTTAGATACCCGGCGCAAAGCAATCTACTTTCAAGGCTGACATGGTCAGAAGCAGAACGGGAATAAGCCACCCGTTGCTGGTGGGGTAGCGAGAAGGCTTGTTTCCATGGCAAAGTCTTGCTAGTCCCGCTTTGTCATCCGTGAATACCGCCGCTCGTACTTGAGAGCCACCTCATTCCAACAGCCCATCGCAACATCTTTAGCTAGCAACGCCCGATAGTACACAGGGATCCTTCTCGACAATAGACTTGCGTTCCCATTTGCGATTTGCGATCATCGTTGACTTTCCGAGTCACCCGCGTCCTCATGAGTGGCCCAACCGTGGATGCGTGCTTTTCGCGACCGCGCTTTTTGTGCGGACCGCCACCTGTGACGCGCTTTTTGTGCGATTCACCGTCCAAGTGCCCACCTGCCAGAACATTCGACCATGGCTCTCGTACTTTTTTCCCTACTTAATAGCCTGGCACCACCTGTCGCTCCTTCTGATACTGTTTGTCGTGTCGCTTCCTTGACCACATAGATTAAGCCACCCGGTTGTACCGTCGGTCCCAATCTAAACCAACCACACAACCTCAGAACGGTTGCACATCGGAAAATCCGGCTATCGCATATTGCACCATCGTTGCGGGTCAATATGTCGCCCACACGTTCTAGGAAGCAAACTGGCAAACTGCCACAGCTACCTGCAGAGGCCACCGTTACGACCACAATCTTCATATCCAACCTGCATTGCTCCTCTTGCATCGAGGGAATCCGGGAATCCTTAAGGGCTCTCAACCCGGCCCCCGTCTTCATTTCTCACTCGATTGTATCGCATTCCGTCGTCCTGCGCCACAGTACTACCCTTGCTGTCGAGGACATTGCGGGCTCGGTGGACGCTGCTGGTTTCGAAATTCACAGCATCTTCCAAGACAACAAGACGGTGTTTGCTCCGGTGGAGGTGCACCATTTCGAGGGTCGCAGCGCTGAGTGGGAGTCCAGCTTGGAACACGCTGTTGCAAAGTGGTTCCAGTCGCGAGGCGTTGACGAGTCTTCAAGAGTAGACATGCACAAGCGAGAGAAGCATGTTGAGCAATGCGAGCAGTGCAAGGCGGAGGATGGCGGAGTGCATCTGGAGATCAACAGCTGTGAAAGGGGATTTCCGTTCAAACCTGAGCCCGCCGTGACGACCGACACATTCAGCCTCGATGTCGCCTCATGCGACGGCACGAAATCCCCCGTCTCGGAGAACTTCATTTCGGTCGATCCTGCAACCGCCCCTGCCGTTTATAAAGCCACAATAGGCATCTCAGGAATGACGTGCAGCTCCTGTGTGAGCAGCATCACGCATGCTGTACAGCAGCTGCCTTGGGTCCAGGCAATCAATGTCAACCTGCTCACTAACAGCGGTACGGTCATTTTCCACGGAAAGGGTAGGGTCGCCGAAATCATTGAAACTATCGAGGGTGCTGGTTTCGACGCCACACTCGAGAAACTCGACGAACCCCAACCGGACAAGTGGCGAGCGACGTACGCTATAGGCGGCATGACATGCAGTTCGTGCGTTGGGGACATCACTAGAGTTCTCGAAACGCATAGCTGGATCGAGAAGGTAGACGTCAATCTGGTTACCAATAGTGCTAGCGTTGTCTTTTCTGGCAAGGAACATCTACCAGAAATCAAGGAAACAATCGAGGATGCTGGAAAGACAGCGACACTCAACAGCATCACACCGGAAGCGGCATCTAAAGGGACGTCGACTGACAGGCAGGTCGGGATTCGAGTGGATGGCATGTACTGTCGACATTGTCCCGAGAGCATCACCCGAGATCTGAGGGAAAAGTATGGGCGGCAATACTCACTCGAAATCGACGGTCCGACCTTTTCGGAGAAGTCGCCTATCCTCCACGTCACTTACGCCCCGGATCCGCCCAATTTCACTTTGCGAGACGTGTTCCAAACGATCACGAGCCTAAACCCGAGCTTCAAGCCATCCGTCTATCATCCACCAACGATCGAAGAGCGCGCCCGCGAAATGCATGCGCAAGAGCGAAGACGAATTTTGTTCCGCTTGGTACTCTCGGTGATCATTGCTGTTCCTACCTTCGTACTGGGGATCGTCTTTATGAGTCTCGTCAGAGAAACGAATCCAATCCGCCGCTACGTAATGGAGCCAATGTGGGTGGGAAACGCTTCCAGGCTCAACTGGGCTCTATTCATTCTTGCTACTCCAGTATACTTCCTCGCAGCCGACACATTCCATCGCCGAGCCATCAAAGAACTTCAGGCGCTATGGAGACCGAATAGTCGTACACCATTTCTGCACCGCTTCCTGCGCTTTGGAAGTATGAATATGCTTATTTCGCTTGGTACCACCATTGCATACTTTGCCTCTATCGTGGAACTAGCCTTGGCTGCTGCGAAGAAGTCCAAAGGTTCAATGAACGACTCGTACTTTGACGCTGTGGTATTCCTGACGATGTTCCTTCTCATCGGACGCTTTCTGGAGGCCTACAGCAAAGCAAAGACGGGTGACGCGGTCACATCACTCGGCGAACTCCGACCCAAGGAAGCCATTCTCATTGATGCGCAAAAGGGCGACATCAAAGTTGCCTCCGACCTACTTGAGGTCGGAGATGTCGTCCGCGTCCACCATGGGACTTCGCCACCTTTTGATGGTATCGTTTTTGAAGGCAGCGCCGATTTTGACGAGTCTAGTCTGACTGGGGAGTCTAAGCCTGTCAAGAAGGAGATGGGCGATACGGTCTACTCGGGAACCGTCAACAAAGGGTCACCAGTCAAGATTCAGATCAATACCATTGCTGGAACGTCTATGTTGGACCAGATCATCAACGCTGTTCGGGAAGGCCAAACACGCCGCGCACCTGTTGAGCGAGTCGCCGATACAATAACTGGCCACTTCGTCCCTTTCGTGGTACTAGTTGCCGTCATAACGTGGCTGGTTTGGCTTGTCTTGGGAGTAACTGGCGCGATTCCGAGAGATTGGATGAACGAAGGGTCTGGAGGCTGGGCTCTTTGGTCTCTACGGTTTGCGATAGCAGTGTTCGTCATCGCTTGCCCCTGCGGCATTGGTCTAGCAGCGCCGACTGCGCTGTTCGTCGGTGGTGGTCTTGCCGCGAAACACGGTATTCTCGTCAAAGGTGGTGGAGAAGCCTTCCAGGAGGCCAGTTCACTCGATTGCATCGTATTCGACAAAACCGGTACGCTCACCCAAGGCGGCGATCCAGCCGTGACCAACCACCAATTTTCTGGAACCCAGGAACATTCTGTTACTCTCGGCATCGTCAAAGCTCTCGAAGAGAACAGTAACCATCCTATCGCGCGAGCGTTGGTCGCCTTCTGCAACAAGGACTCTCCAAAAACTCCAGAAGCGATGAACGTCGATGAGGTACCTGGTAAAGGTCTGAAAGGGTCCTTCAAAATCGAGGGTCAAGAGATATCTGCTATCATCGGAAACGAAGCTTTCATGGCTGATCACCACGTCAAGATTGTAGATGATGATGCTTCAACACTACATACGTGGAAGGAGAGGGGCGAGTCGGTCGCCTTGGTCGCTTTGCGCGTGCAGTCGCCTTCACAAGCCCATGAAGGTCTCGCTTCTGTGCACCTGGACCAGCAAAGGGTCTGGGAGCTCGCATCAATCTTCGCCATCGCCGATGCGCTACGCCCCGAAGCAACCAGCGTCATCGCCCAACTAAAAAAGCGAGGCATTGACATTTGGATGCTCTCTGGCGACAACCCGACCACAGCGAACGCCGTCGGACGACAAGTCGGCATTCCTACATCCAATATCATCGCAGGCGTTCTCCCAGATCAAAAAGCGGAGAAGATTAAGTATCTTCAACAAACCTTGACCAAGACACGCAAGTCAACATTTTTCCGCATCCCTCACCTCTCCAACAAGACAAAGACCAAGCGCGCTACCATCGCCATGGTAGGCGACGGCATCAACGACGCCCCCGCCCTCTCCACGGCGGACCTCTCCATTGCCATCGGCTCTGGCTCTGACATCGCTCTTTCTTCCTCCTCCTTCATCTTAATCAACTCCCACTTGACCGCTTTACTCACCCTGCTCGACCTCTCGCGCGTCGTGTTCCGCCGCGTCTACTTCAATTTCGGATGGGCGCTCATCTACAACATCATCGCCATGCCCATCGCTGCTGGCGTCCTGTACCCGATCACCACGGGCACGAAGGAGATGGGTATGCATCACAATGGCGTTGCGATGGAGGGAGGTATGGGCATGGGGGACAGCGGAGCTAAGCATGTTAGATTGGATCCTGTTTGGGCTAGTTTGGCGATGGCGTTGAGTAGTGTTAGTGTGGTGTGCAGTAGTCTGTTGTTGAGGAGTCGGATTCCTGGTGTAGGGTTCAGGGCAGGGAAGGTGGACGATGGGGATGTGGGGAAGGTGGAGAGGAAGAGGGAGGAAGTTTGAAGATGTATTGGTGGGTTTGGGGGTCGCGATGTATTATTGTGGGCGGCTGGGAATTGGTTCATGATGGGGGATTGCTCAGGTCTGATTGGGGACTCTAAAAATATGGATGACTATTCTTGAGATGACTGGAGGATGTGTACAGTCCCCGAAGTGTTTGTTTATAAGAAGCTTCGCCGGCTGTGATAGCCTTCGCCATCAGTCAATTTTTTCCATGCAATAATGACATTGCGCTCCACAAGCTCACTCCACCCACACAATCCCTTACATCGCCATACCAATCCTTCCCCGTCCACTCCATCCACTCCCTCCACCCCTCCTCTGCGGACTCCCTGTACTCACATCTGCCTCCCGCGGCCTGACCCTCAAGGCCGGATGCCCCTTCCACACCTCACCCTCCCCTCCACCCGCTTCTCCCCCTTTCCCACCACTGATCTTCCTTGGACTCGCCCACTTCCCCACATACCCATCACTTCCCACTCTCACACCCTGATTCGTGTACGAAGAGCCAGAGCCAGACACGCCGCTTGAAGGTATCCTGCATTTCGGAAGCGCGTTGACGTTGATGCCGGAAGTGGTGAAAGAGGTGCCGGAGGGGTGGTGATGTGTGGTGAAGGGTTGCGAGATGGAGCGGTACGAGCTGGTGGCTGAGATGGTGGAGGGTGTGCGGTGGGAGGAAATGCGGGGGTTGTGGGGGAGGGAATGGCTGCCTGAAGGGGTGCGTGCAGATGGCGTGAGCTGGGTTCGGGGGATGGAACCGCTCATTGAAGGTGTCCGGTGGGAGGGTGTGAGTTGGGTTCGAGGATGAGGGCTCGGTGGTGCGGATGAGAGGGTCCCTGATAAGAGGGTCTCTGAAGCGCTTCCATGGGTTGGCGTGGTCGTGCTAGGTGGAGCTTGAGTTCGTGTCGGAGATGGTGCAGGCGAGAGACTCGCGCGATTGCCGAAGTTGAACAGAGCTCGTGTGGAAGTGGATCGAGTCTGTACGGAAAGCCGATTCAGAGCGCCGTTGCCAGATTGCCTTGAGGCTTGGACATCGTAGTCTTGAGCGTGAGCTTCGATTTGTTGTTGCTGTATTGAAGACCGGAAAACATCCCACTTCGGCGGAGCCTCAACGTGCTGCCGCCTCTGCGGTTTCACCCTCTGCCAACTATTCTCACCCCATCCACTAGTCCCCAGATCTGGAGCCGAGACGCGCTCCTCGAAACCGACTTCGCGTGCTGATGTGCGCCATTGTATCGGCTCTGGTATGTGGACCCTCTCTTCTCTCATTTTGGCCTTGTTCTTGGTGAAGGGTTTGAAGAGCTTTTTGAAGCCGCGTTTGAGTTTGTCAGATGAGGAAGAGGACCGTCGGGACGACGAGGCCATGGGCCGCTGGTTAGGGTCTAATGTCGCCATCGTAACCTTTGTTGATTTGTCGACTTATCCGAGGGGTCGTGGGTCGGGAAGGTGCTCGGTAGGTAAAGGTTGCGGGCCTTTCAGAGGTCGAGAGTTGAGATTGTAGGTGCGAGTGAGTTGAAAGATGGCGGGCTGAGTTGGTTAGAGAGATAAGTGAGGTCGTAACATTCTCTTTGCAAGTTCATTAGGCAACAGTAGTCCTACTCATGATTGAGGACTGGCCATCGATCGTAGCCGCTTAGCGTTGTCATTATTGTTTGTAAGGTTGCAAACAATATAACCAGCGCAATAGAAGGTTGGCGTGACAGCAGACAATAGAGCCACGCTTTCACCGCGTAAGTGATCAAAAGTCGTGCGGAAACAACACCATAAGACATATGATCCAAGGCAGATTTTGACGGTGGTGATATACTGCACGTCGAAGGTGTCTTCTCGCATTTTGATCAGTTTATTGATAACTGCTGTGTAGCACCAAAGGACACTCGACGAACCCCGAACCAAATGCAAGTACCTCTGCTGCGAAATGTACAATTGCGCAACGCGATAATCAGTTTTTAAGAAACCCCAGCACCACCAGCAGTTTAGCTTGGTACTCAACGCATACGGAAGAACTCCCGAGTCCTCCCTCAACCTCATTTCGCTAAACACCACGCCTCACCTTGGGATACCATGGCCTAACCAAGCTTCGTATCGATAATAATACTAATGATGATTGGCAATTAAACACTAAATAACCACAATCCCTGCCCTCACCCTCCCATCCCCGCTTGAACGTAACAAAAAGCGCTCAAGGTCATGCAAACAAAGATGCACAAAAGACGTAAACACATCAACATAAGATGCCCATGATTAACAGACAAAAGAGCAGGTTGGATCGCGCAAAGAGCACACAGCAGTGGGTCATACAAAAAGGCGCCACCAAGTCCCTATCAACACATGCCCTCCTCCTCCACGTCCACACTCAAGTCCCAAGAGGTGAGACAGGTCAACTTACAAGCTAGCCACGACAGTGCCGCAGCCAAACTTGGTCTCGACGCCGAACTTGTCGCTAGCGCCAAACTTGGACTTCCACCCATCATCCTCGTAGCTCAAAAGGCACGCAATATCACCGACCTTCTCGACAATGCTCTTGATAGCCTTCACCTGCTCCGAAGGGCTAGCGATAGCGTTACCATTCTGGGATCCACCGTGCGGCCATCCAATCTCTGTGATGTATTTCCCCTTGGCCGCGGCCTCCGGGCAGATCGCGGCGGCCTTCTCGAGCTGAGAAAGCGCAAAGTCACCAGCCTGGCTAGCCTCGGTGTTGTAGTCGAAGAAGGGGTGGATCTGGACAGTGAGGACGTCGAGAGCCTCGCAAATGACCTCGTTGCCGGGGGTCTCCATGGTGCCAACGGTCTCGGTGGTGGTAACGGGGATGTCCTTGGGGAAACCGGCGGCGTAGATCTGCTCGCGGGCCTTCTTGACGTAGGTGACGAGGGCGGTGATAGAGCCACCGTTGAAGACATACTCGTTACCGATGATGATCATGGCGGTGCTGTCCTTGGGAGCGTCCTTGATGATAGCATCGAGCTGCTCGTTGGCGGCAGCAGAGTCAGGACCGTTGGCAGAATCAAGGTAAACGCCATAGATGACCTTGAGACCGCTCGCCTCGGCGGCAGGGACGACGGACTCAAAGACGCCACAGTCTACGCTGTAGACGCGGATGGTGGTGTAGCCCCACTTGGCGATCTTCGCAACATCGGACTTGATGACGGAGTCGGTCCTGCAGTCGCCGTTGTCGGCGTAGGGAGTGTAGGTCAGGGACCACTTTTGGCCGTTAGGAGTGATGTGGGAGCCATAACCGCCGCTTGGGGCCTTGCTGGGCTTAGGCTTCGCGGTCTCCTTAGAAGTAGTAGGGGCGGGCTTGTAGGTCGGGACATGCTTCTCCGATGTTGGCACGGGTGCGGGCACATACTCGCTCTTGGAGGAGGGTACCACCGGCTTCGCAGAGGTCTCCGGGAGCGGCGCAGGCGTGTATGCGGGAGCGGAGGACGTCTCGGGGACGGGAGACGGTACGACGTAGATCTCGGTGGTGTTAGGGGCGTACGATGGGACTGAGCGAAAGTCAGTTTGATGTTCCTCCTCAAGCCTCCAGATGCCCAATGGCACTTCGTCTCTTCCCAATGTCGAATTACGTACTCGGGCTCGCCGTCACGTAAACAGTTGTCGTGTGAACAACGCAAGATTCCTCCGCCGCAGCATACCCGCCACGACGCAAATGAAGCCCGGCATGAGCCTTGTGGGCGCTTGCAGCAACCGTGCCGATAATTACCGCCGAAGCAGCAACGATTCCGGCCTTCATTTTGTGTTTTGGCAGTGATTATATGTTGTATAGGGTGAGCGAATGACGAAGTATTAATGTTAGGGAGTGTAACGGTAAAACGAGTGACTACGGCACAAAGGCCAGGGACTTGAGCGTGCGAGGCTGTGGACGTACAGAAGCCTTGCGCAAACAGTCGAAGAGGGCGGCATTTGAGTTGGTTTTGATAGCCCTTCGTGACCCTTGCAACGCCGATAGGGGTCCACGCTCGCAAATGAAGCACCGACGATGCGCGATCGCAAACGGCCTAACGCATGATGCACGGCGCCTACGAGGGCTCGAGCAGACCATGATGTGCAGCACGGGTACGCATTGAAATGAATTGTCTGGGGAAAGAGACTCGATGTTTGCCGTTTCGGTTGAGGCGTCGCCTATTTGCAGTTAGTCTGACGCTAGCAAGGCTTACGATCATTTCCCCTGAGGCCAGTCGCTGCATAACATTGGCACAACTGCGTCACATCTTGTGTAAACAGTCTGCTGCGGCAATTGATCGGACGGGCTAAGAATCGATAGGAATCCTTGAGCACTTGGATCTGGCAACGGCTCAGGATCGGCAGCTTGGTGTTGAAGCAGTTCCTTCGCTGAAAGGATTGCGCTTGAGTTCGTATTTGATGATGAGCGCTTCTCCATGGACGGCTCGGATATTCAACTCATCAAACAAGCTGATCACCTGCCAACGCCGCCGAGCAGCCAAATGAGGGTATCGTGACACACCTCAATGACTTGCAGGCGAGAGAGCAGCAGTCCTCCGCACTTGAGGAGTGGAGAGTTGCTGGGCCAGTGGTTCGGCATTTTTGGGGACGTTGGCGCTGCAGGTACAGAATCAGGAACGGGGTCCGTGCTCAGGGGTCGCCTTGCAGGGCGACAAGGAACCCATTGGCCGCGGGTGGCGAGGATCGCGGATTGGGATGGGCGACAAAGAATTATTATCCGGCTGGTGGGGCAGGTCCCCGTCGACCTTCCTACAAAAGGGTCGCAATCCACTTCCCGCGATATGAATGCCGTGATGTCCGCGGGATAAGCGTGTGTCCGCTGCAGCGCGCCCTCTCCCGGCGGCGCAGGTGTCTGCGTGGGAAAGTTTGCAAGCGAGTGCCCGCGCCGAGCTGGCGGTGAACGTCTTGGAGCTCTGGGTCAGCGAGGAACGGCCGCGCCTAGAGGCTCAATCTCACGCACGTACGCGAGGCTAGACAGGGCGTCGGTCACGCGGAAAAGAGTGTGAAGAGCGAGTGTAGAGGAAGGAAATGAGAGCTGAGATGAATAGATGAGGGGTCCAATGGCACTTGTTGTCTGGTCAGGCTACGTCATATCCCAGTCGGCGCTTGCAGGTGTGCGCGCACGAACACACATCGTCAACCTCTTCTTCAAGTGAGCGCGAAAAGAGGTCGAGATTTGTGAGTATCACAATGATGATTGGAGGTTGCTGAACAAAGATATTTCCATGAACGACATCCACCTGATCAACCCTGGGTGCGGGGAACAGCTGATAATATCGACAAATTACTAGTCAAATGACCAATTCCAAGACGCCTTTCCATCCCTTCCATACTTCCCTCTTACGCCCGACAAACGTCCCTCAAGGATACACCCATCCCTCCTTGTCACCAACACCAAAGTCAATGTTCTCGTCAATCTTGCTCAAGAAGTCCTTCTCATATCCAGCCTTCTTCAACGCTCCCAACGCCTTCTCCGTCTTCTCACAAACCTCATACCAACTCCTCTCAAAGTTGATTTCTCCCTTTCCGCATCCGTCCAAGTCCTGACCGCCATACTCACCGTGCCTCAAGATTACCCACTCGGGCAATCCCTTCTTCTCGCCGTCCTTGTACCACCAGAACCTGCCCTTCCCAGAGCCGTTGGTAGGTTCGAACTTGCGTTTGAAGGCTTTGAGAGCCGAGTTATCTTCCCAGTCGCGAACGATGCGACGATATTCGCAAACGGGATGGATGTACTCGTGCGTTGAACCGTATTTGTTGATGTCATCCAGTTTGGATTCTGCGCTTTCCTGGTCGTAGGTTTCGGCATGGCAGTGACCTGGAACCCTCGGGACCGCACCTGCGAGCTTGTACATGCCGCCATAGGAATCTACGATTGGGCCTGTTCCCCAACCGTAGTCGAACTCGGGGTGAGTGTGTGCGGGATCACTTGGGGGCGGTGCGAGAGGGTCGGTCGCTGGATTGATCAAAGGAATAGTGGGAATGTTCGATTTGATGGTGTCGAGCCAGGTGTCGTGGTGGTATGTGCAGTTGTAACGAACGCGAGCCAACCAACGTTGGTATTGGGCCGACCAGGCGTTGAAGGCCGTGGGGTCAATGGTCAAGTGTGGAGAGACACATTGGAGCATCCAAGTGAAGGTTGCAGTGGAGATATCTGACAGACTGATTATCTCATTGGCATCGTCGCGGATTGTGAAGATCTACTTACTCTCCAGGTCGCCTTTCATATCGGTAATAGCGTCGGTGGCGCCTCCACCAGAGTTGATATGGACTCCAGGAAACCAGACCTGCTTCAGCTCAGGGATAGGTTTACCCTCCTTCACCAGTCTTGCCTGCAGCTCATTCGGAATGTACCACAGCGTGGGACGAAAAGCCTTGCGACGTTCGTCAAGAGCCAGAGCATGAAATGCGTGCCCGATGTCTAAGTTCCCGTCAGCTCAAGTTCTTTCAAGACATATTCGCGCCGACTTACGCTCGCCCAATTTAACGTTGTGAAACCCATATTTCGTTCGGAGATTGGCAAAGTCGAACCACGCCACATCTGGGACACCCAGGCTGCCAACTGTGTCCCAAACACCCACGACCTTGACCTTCTGACTAGATTCAGGAGGTACCAGGTCATGATGAGGACCGATCTCCCAGCTCTGCGCCCGGTCTTTGATGCCTTGGATTGGCCCGCTCTTGCTCAGCTCCGTTCCCCTTCTAGTCAACTTGCCGTCAACGAAATCCTTCCATGCTTGTGTCTCGCGGAAGGGCAGCCCTTCGTCGTTCGACATGTACGCACGGTAGATTTGTGGGAAGAGCTGCATGTCAATCGGCTTAATAACACCGATATCCGTGACTAGTCCAGCTACCGCGCGCGCTGTGTAAGCTCCTCTCGAGAACCCGAAGCAGAAGATCTCATCGCCAGCCTCGTAGTTCAAAACGATGAAATTGTACGCTTCGATGACATTTTCTGCCAGGCCTGCTCCCGTTCCGCCCTGTCGCTTCGCTTCGGAGCCGCTCAGGTTTCCAGTGCCGATGCCGGAATCGTAGTACACAAGCTGGTGCCATTTCTTCTTCGGATCGTTCCTATCGGTACCAATGCGCGCTATGACACGGCACAGCTTGGTAACGTTGGAAGGAACATTGTCCTTGGAACTAACGGATGACTGCCAGGTGCCGTCACAACAGATGATGAGGCGTCGGCCCCAAGGAAGGTCGTCGGGCATTTTCTCGTTGCAGCTCTTTCTTCTCTTTTCGAAACTCCGGATGGAAGACTCTGACTAGATAAGAAACGGAGGAAACGAAAGAAGGGATATAAGAATGTCTGAAATAAGCCTAAAAAACCAGCCTGATCACCGCCACACTACTGAAGCTGAACACCTCCTAAGCACCAGCTCTCACAAGCTGATGCGCATGTGCATGACCGCGCCGCTCGATTAGGCCCTACCAGTTCCAAGCGGGCGACGTGGCGGAGATCAAACCTCACTTTCTACCCCCTTTGGATTGGTTCAGCTATGCCCCCATCGTACCAGAGGTGCAATGGAAATCTACAACTGGGCTGCGCCCTCGCCCAGGCGAGCACAGGCGAGCTGAGAGAGGGCGGCCAAGTGCCATGCTCGTGTTTGGCGAGCATATATGGCACAAGGCTGTGGCATATCGCTTCGGGCCAAACATCATTGGCTAAATCGATGGGGGACGTGGCTGGCGGGAGCCCATGAGGTGTGGGGTCGAGTGCTGAAGAGCGGTCAGACGAGGGCGGTTGAACGGCGCTAACGCAATGCGATTCGTGACTGCTTCATCCGGAAATCCAGCGGGAAAATCTCATACCGCCTTCTCAGCCTTCTTTGTTGCTAGTGGCATCTTACAAAAGGCACATCTAAAGTAGAATGCATGTCGTGATGGCTGACTGGAGAAATGGAGAGGTGACATGCTTGTTCGTGCTACCGGGTTCCCATACTAACGTCAAAAGGACACCCAAGAGCTGGGACAAACAATACTCCATCGTCGATCTGCCTTTGCACAGGTGGTACAACAGCACCTAGTGAGTGGGGTCGTTGTAATTACTACCTATCTCGGGTCGGACCGCGCCTTCGAGGTACCGGTACACTCACCTTTTAATGTAGTCCCGGTGACTCTCATGTCCATGATGATGACTTCATCAACGCGCTACGACTGCGTCATCAATGAGAGCTCACCTGCCAAATACGCCTAGGTTGTGCACCGCAAGTAGCCGTGCCTACCAACAATCCATCCTCACGGATGATGGGGCTCACTTCGAGACAAGAGAAATGAACATGCGCTGCTAGATTAGAATATAAACTACGTGAAAACGTCGTCTAATCTCATCGCGTATAAAACTCTACGCAACCCAGAACCACATCTTCTCCCAAATGTTCCTCGGTACCGGCTCCTTATCATGTGAACACATCTCGTCCATCTCCCTCTTCCCACTAATAATATCAATATTGCTAACCTTGATCGCAAATGGCGTCCTGAACCAAATCTTATGCCCGATATACAACACCAGGAAGATGGGAATCGTGATATATGCGGCCAAAAAGCTGGACACGGACCAGTTTCTCGGAAAAAATACTTGGAAGCCGTTGGTCAGGGTGAGAACGATGATGAGTCCTAAGATGAAGTAGACGAAGTAGGGTTGGAGCGGCGTTTTGAAGGGCAGCGTATGCAGGAGGTTGTTGTGGACGAGCGCTTTGCGGAAGCGGATGTAGGTGATCATGACGACGATCCATGCGATAAAGCCACTGATCGTCGAGATGTTTGAGAACCAAGTAAATACTTGAGCGCCGGTGTTGGAGACGTTGAGGTAAGCCAGAAGACCGATTGACCAGGTTGCCACCACCGCGACCCAAGGGACACCGTTGCGGTTGGTCTTGCCGAAGATCTTGGGGGCGTCACCACTGAGGGCCATGCCGTAGAGGACACGGGAGCCGGAGAAGAGGAAAGCGTTACCGGCGGACCAGGCGGATGTCAAAACAGCGGCATTGATAACGTGGTTGAGGCCCCCGATTCCAGCTCTCGCAATGCCGATGACGAAGGGCGAGGCGGTGGCATTGGATGTCGGACTTAGGAGGCGGTCATCGTTAGATGGGACAATCACGCCGATAATGAAGGATCCGAAGCCATAGAAGATGGCAAGACGCCAGACGAAGCGACGAGCAGCTTTCGGGATATTTCGGCGCGGAGCGATAGTTTCACCAGCCGCAAGAGCAATGAGCTCAGGAGACGTGATGAAAGCGAAACCCGCGCGAACAAAAGCGGTCCAGTAAGCAAGGAATCTCCCAGTGCTTCCGTCGACTAAGTAAGGTTTGAAGGCGCCGGGGTCGTTCCAATATCGAAATCCTAGTCTTCCCTGGTCGTTCGGGCTACCGCCGAGCATGATGACGAAGCCGAGGATGATAAGACCCATGATAGTTATGAACTTAATTGAGGCAAACCAAAATTCAGCTTCGCCGAAAACACCCACGGCCACAATGTTGAGCAGGAGGATCACGATGAGGAAGATGGTGATCCAAGCGGCTGCGGGAACCGGAGTTGCCCAGTAGTCGAGAAGAATAGATCCCGCAGTTGCTTCAGCGGCCACCAGAATCGCATATGCATACCTGCCTATAGTCAGTACCTTTCGCAGGCTCTACTGGATAAAGCGTATCCAAACTTGTGTCAGAGCACTGTAATTTATACGTACCAGTAATTCCAGCCTGCTGCAAAAGCCAGGCTCGGATCTACGAATCGTTTGACGAAGTAAGGAATGGTAATGCCCTTCATTGGCAGGTACGTAACAATCTCCGCAAGATTGTTCATGACATTCCAGACCACTATCATCATGGAAAGATATGCCATGAACAACGGAGCGGGCCCGACAAGGGCAAGAATACCGCCAGAACCGACGAAGAGTCCAGTTCCGATAGCACCACCGAGAGCTCTATGTATGATTAGTTTCTAGGGTGAATATTAAAACTGTGTGCTCGGACATACAAGAACTGAATATGTCGGGACTTTAAACCTCGATGCGTATCACCTCCCCGTCCCGTAGCCTCCGCAACAGTTGCAGCGCCATGCACAAAAGGCTCATTCGTATATTCGCCATGCTTGCCATACTCAGTCCCCGAGTACCCCTTCTCGATTCCAGCACCGTCCTGAGTATTCATATTGCCGACTACTTTCACGCTCGTGAAAAGATGGGTGATTCGTGACGTTGAGAGGCAAAAAGGTTGAGCCCGCTGAACCTGGCTACTGGAATCATGGAGCAAGAGCCACTCTTATACGCAGTCACCAGAGCGATGGTCAAGCGTATCGGACCACAAGTATGCTCGGTGTGAAAAACTCTGCTCGCTCGACGATGACACTCGCCATCGCCCAGACATTCTCGCAGGGACCTGCCCGAAAAAGTGGAGCTGAGTGTTGCATCCGTTCGGTGACGATCTCCACTCAAGTTTCCTTAGTGGATGCTGGGGAACCAATTCCTATTACGTATCGGCAGAAGCACGGCATTGCGGGGATAACCAGGCCTTGATTTCGGCACAGCTTCCACGTTTACCAGCGGCTGAATCTTGTCCTGCGCTCGGCTGTCTTATTGCTCGATGCTGTGGCTGCAGATGGCATTCATGGTTTGCTGTTTGGTTTTGCTCCGGTTCGCGGAGTGAATTGAGCGAAATAATGTTGTGCCGAAGGAAACCGCCTGCAATTGAGGCTCGGCCCTACATCGTCTCCACATTGTTCTGGCGCCATTCTGGAAAGGGCCCTAATCGCTGCAAGACACGCGACGGTTGCTGTGATGGAGCCGCCTGGGGAACGGCTGGGATGATGACGGGCTGGACGACAAGACGTGACGCGTGCGAAGTGGAAGAGGCTAGCGCAGCCGCACGTAAGGCGCGTAAGTCCACAAAAACTTACGACGACGATATCATCTACGTGGGGAATTTCCCCTTGAAGATAATTTATTCTCGTTGATCCCGATAGGGGGTTGTCGGTTTGACGGAGCTGGGATAAGGGCATCCAGCCTCATACGGACCAGATTGAGGATCAAGGTGCTGGAAGTCACTTCGGCCCTCTTCTCTCACCACCAAAACAGCCTGCCTGGTTTAGCCTGGTAGAAAATATTACCTCATCATTCTATTTCGTATTGCGAAACGAAGAAAGGCACAAGCCATTGGAAGCCGTTGAAAGTCACCCTCCACATCCAGTGCTCCACAGCCAAGTACTCAGCCAACACTCAGCACCCCCAAAAACCATTCTCTCGGAGAACCATATCGTTCTTGGTGGCACAGCCTCGCTGAATAACCATGACAGAAAGCCTACAGTCAAGCCCTCGCAAACACGACTTTGCGCCCTTTACGAATATTCGACCAATACCACGCCCCAAACTCGCTACATCCCACCAAAAGCCCAATGCAGTACAATCCCCATCGTCTTCATCCCATCATCCGTCCACAGACTCAACTCATTACCCTTCGACAGCCGAGGCTGAAACGAACGGACTTACTAATCCGCCCTCGCTACCCTATTCGACCTCATCTCCATCTCACCCCCAAGGCTGACCAATGACAGTCGCAGACCCCACACGCAAAGTCCAAATGCGGCTCTGGCGATCTCCTGCGTAATGTCCGTATATTCAGCTCACACTGTCAATTGCAGTCGATCTTTGGAGTCTGTGTGATGGTATTCCCCGCCTGGTTGCGCTTTGGGGTCGACGGACGCCATGCAGCTAAAAATATGATATTTGCCTTCTGGAAAAAACATGCGTGCGGATGAGAAAGCATTGTATGACCACCTCGTCTTTGGTCTAATATGATATAAGATGCCCCGATGTCCGCCACGAAACGATCACCCAGCTCACGACTTTCTGCTTACTACGAACACTCCTTTACTCTAGACATACGCTCATTCAGCAACCTTCCATCACTACACCGAAAGCACACTCATTTACCCACTACAAAAATGGTCTCCGCCTCCACAATCGCCCTTGTCCTAGCCAAAGCCCAAGACGTCGCCCACCACTCCTGGGAATACGGCACCGTCGCCGAAGCCCTTCTCGAATGGAACAACCCCGACCTCTCCATCTGGTCGGACAACCCCTTCCCCAACGGCGCAGTGCCCACCCTGAACATCAACGACGTATATGCACTCTCCTACGTAAAGCCATTTATCAAAACGAGCGGTAACACGCTTATTGAAGATGGCCAGGCGGGCGATCCCGCCTCGCTCGGCATCTCTGCGCTGATGATTGGGAAGAGCGAAGGGCAGTACTGGGACGCTGCGGGCAGGCAGAAAGACCACTTGTTGAATGATGTGTCGAAGTGGTGGAATGGGGCGATTTCACATCGGGAGGGTAGTAAACCTGAGCTTTGGGCGGATTTTGGTATGTCCTGCGTCGCATCCCTTCCATCCATCCATTTCCATGACACTGCGAACTGACAGTCAACACCAGTCTACATGGCTCCGCCCTTCCTCTCCTACTACGCTGTAGCAACCTCCGACCTCGGCCTCTTGAAAGAGTCCGCAAACCAATGTAAACTCTACCACGACATCCTCGCCCAGCAATCTGGACCCTGGATGCACATCGCCGGTGACGAAAACGGCGATAACGGGCTCTGGTCGACTGGAAATGGGTGGGCAGCGGCAGGTATGTCGCGCGTGCTTGCCACTTTGAAGAAAGGCCCCTACAACGTCGAGACTGCGGCAGAGCAAGGCCAACTCTCCGGCATGATCAAGGACATTCTTGACGGCAGTATCTCCATGGACAAAGACTCTTCCGGTTTGCTGAGGAATTATTTGAACGAGACAGGGTGGTGGGGTGAGATTGCTGGGACGAGTATCCTGGCTGCGACTGCGCTGCGCATGGCGAAGCTGGAGCCGGAGAACTTTGGCCAAAACTATGTCGACTGGGCGGGAAGGAAGAAGGAGGCTGTGGACAGTCATATCAACACCGGAAACGGTATCGTGTTGCCTGCGGTGAACCCTATGTGGTGGAAGGACCAGAACCAGTATAACAGCGGAAGTCCCGAGGGGCAGAGCTTTGTCGTCATGATGTATGCGGCGTTGCGGGACTTGACGGGTGGGTTTGAATGATCGTAATGGTCACCAGCATTATCATAGATCCCATCTCCTTACTTCATCTAGATAGACTTCTTTCCTCAGGGCAAATGCTCTTCAAATTTTGAAAAACTCGAATGACTTCTGCTCCGATTTACTGCCGGACTACTTCTACCCTGGCCAATATTGGGACTCGCAGACGGCAAAGGCGGGGATAGGTGTGGACTAGACGTCGGGACCTGTGGTGTGTGAAGTGGACTCGGAAATTGTGGCGTGGGCAGTGGACTGATTGAAATGTGCGACGTCGACCGTTGACGTGGCGTATCGAGCGGGCTAACCGAAACGCGTGAGGCTGATCGTTGGCGAGAGGAACTTTCGATTCTTCTTTCTTCGACTGAGGTATCGCGCGATCGTTGATGCGACTTTGGGCTTTTTTGCCCGTCGAACATATTGAGTGCACTGCGGCTTCCTGCCTGCGACCCACGAGGGCCGAAGCGGTTCTCGCGGTCTTCGTCTTTCTCCTCTGTAACAATGTTAGCCCTTCAATCCCGGTCCAAATAATAACCAGTGTCAATTCACCCCAGAAGCTCTCCCACCCCGCGAAAACCGGCAAAGCCAACAACAAGACCGGCAAGAACTGTCCGAATCCCCAATCCCCTTCACTCCCATTCATTCTCACGTCGGGGTTTCCCAATGCTTGCGTGTCCTTCAAGCCACTCCCCGCCATATACACGCCGTAGATCGCATAGATGGGCGCGACGATCCATGTTCGGAAGATGGCACCGATCCATTTGAGCCAGGACCATTTGCTGCTGTTCTTCTTTGTATTTTGGTGCTTGGCGTTATCATTGTCGTCCTCGAGGACGTACATGGCTAAAATGACGGTGACGTGGCCACCGATGGCGCCGATGAGGAGCGCCGCCCATTTACCGCCGAATGCAGCGCGAAAGGGGGGCCGTTCGCCTTGGAAGAAGCATGCGAGTGAGGTTGACAGATCGAGTCCAGCGAGGTCATAGGAATAAGAGACGAAGGACGTGTAGCCGAGAAGGGCGAGGTTTCCGAGCATAAAGAAAATACGGGGCATATTGATCCACTTGTACTTGACAAAGTAGTTCCTCAGCGTAACAACCGTAAGCAGATGCGTGACGGTCGTGAGAAAAGCGAGCTCAGTAACGATCTGGAAGTGATATATTGACAGATCGCAATGCCGTAGCATCGCTGCGAACTGGATGGCTAGACCCGTGAGAAGCTGCGTGTCAGCGAGGGCGAGGAGGTTTTTGCTGAGGACGCGGGACCAGAACGTTGGGGAGCGCCAGTATGCCTCCTTCTCATCATGTTCGTACACATCTTCATTCTTCGTGATATTTCTTCGAAACAAGTTGACTATCTTTTCGTAGCGATCGAGAAAGAGGACGGAAATAGCGACAAGAAATGCGAGGCATGTTGTTGAGAGAAAGCCTATGATGACCTATCCGCACGACCTTCAGCATGATCCCTCAACCAACGCCGAGCGACGCAGAGAAGGGCTACTTACACCGACCCCAGCGATATCCGGATTAGCCTGAACAATCTGGTCTCGTGTGTAACAGTCGACCTTGTTGATATACGCCTCGCATTTAAGCAACCGCATCGTGACTTTGGGAAGACTGGATCGTCATCGCTAGCCCACGCACAGGCTGGGGACCGCATCGCTTTTAATCATGCGCATGCGGCTCCGTCACCGCCCCCACCGTTTGTCTATGCTGCGAGCCAGCCCGTTACGGCAGCACCCGCAAGGCTGAGTTCGGTTTGTGTTTGGGTGACTGGGGGCTGAAGCGCATCCAAGCTGACGTTACTTTTCCCTTCCGGTCATGTCTAGCGAGAATTACCTGAAAAATGGCTTTGGCTGACTCTTCTGAAAGGCCGATTTACTGAAAGGCGGAGCAAATTGTGGAAAAGGTGGAAAGTTCAGAGCAGGCAGTGGACTGCATGTGTGGATGGTTCAGGCTGTGCAATATGGCGAGCGCCTGCGCTCTTATTGGGTGAGAGTTGGGGGCTATGCCCTCCTTAACAGTAGGTGCACCTGCTTGCTGCAGCTTGCCATGCCTGCTACACGGAAACCACCAAAGCCTAACAACATCCGCCTTGAACACAAAATGCTGGAAAAATGCGGTACAGCAGAAATGTCTATGCAAAAGAAGGAATACAAGGCGTAGGTTGCAATCACACTCTGTAGCGAGAGTTGCGTCGCTCGCCCTACCAAGTAGCTAAGAATTTAGACATTAATAATATCTCGGGCCCGTCTTGATGGAAATGCGTCGGGGACTCTATGATGCTGGAAAGCAGGGCGCGGGTACGCAGAGGAAGTCGATAGAGAATGCTTTCGTGCCAGGGTAACGGGTCGCTGAGAAGGATGCACGCCATAGGAGAATCGTTCTATCGTCGTCGACTGATCAATCCCTGCGTCCCTTCTCCGAGTGAAAGCCATTCGCGGCGCCGTTTGACCGAGTGCCATTTTCGTTCGTCTTTCTGTTCGGGATCGTGAGGCAGTTGATGCCCAGGAACTCGCAAATGCTTGTAATCACCAGGTGCGCCCATTTGCCGTACACTACAGCGGCGAACACGAAGTAAGCGCGGAGGTACCAGAGCTCAAAGTTCGCCGAGATGGGGCCAAATGTCGTCCCGGTTATCGTGAAGTACGGATGGTTCACCAGCAGAGCACCGCCAATCATTGGTGCCAGCATGATGGTCCAGTATGGGAACGGCTGGCGCGTGAGATGGGCCAGGATGATCTTAGTGGTCATGCGTCCAAAGACCAGTGACATTGTAAGACAGTAGAGTACGAGATGGTTGTCCTTGAGGATGAAAGAATACGGCGAGCCGAGCCAGGCCGTGGTGGCGGCGGTGAAGATGAGCATGGGAGTCCATTCCAAGAACAGTGGAAGTACTGGCAATTTCTGGGCACGACGGGCACGTGCGACGTTGATGATGCAGAACGGCAGATGCGCAACGAAGAAGGTGATCAAGATCATGGGTATCCAACAGTCGCGGAAGCTCATTCCACCCAGGGTCTCCTTGTAAGAGGGGAAGTACGTGGCCAGGGGTGTCGACCAGATCTCAGGACCAAAGTAGCCAGACATGCATATGAAGGTGCATGCAATGATGAGGCCCTCTACACATTGTTATTGGGGGGAACCTCTGCAGGTAATGCCTGCACTTACCCGTCGGGCCATTGAAGTACCCGAGATATAGCGTGTGAGTGTGATACGTTTCCCAAGTCGAGAAGAACATGGGAAGCACAGGGACAAGGGCAGTAAAGGCGCCGATCTTGGAGGTGCCATATCCAACAGCCGCTGTTTCCAACAGACTGGCAAGGGTACAATTCAATGAATCAATCCCATGGCTACACCATGTCAGCGGGCGGGCATTGGCGCATTGGGCAGGCCCTGGACGTACTCGAATAACTCTCCGAGTGGGCTGGAGGTTCCGGTGCGGCGCGCTTGTTTTCCATCGACGTTGTCCATGGTTGAGTACCTTTACAGCGCGTCTGTTAGCGCATGTTCGCAGGCATAGGAACCCGGGAAGGGCTTACATCCACATGCCAAAAGCGAAGCTGTAGTATACCCATGACGGGGCCTATTCCCGCACTTCAGTCAGCCTTCCGGATGCCGTTTTGGTGATTGCGCAACGAGAAGACTCACCGGCCCGACAAGATCCGGCACGTAAACCTCCAACAGCGCTACATTCCCTAATATGAAGAAGAAGCCTATCAATGTGACAAGATTCGGCGCAAGCCACATTGGCAGTAGCTCGACAAATCCATTCCACTGTCCCGTGTCAGGTATGCGGTCGGCTGCGGAAGGCTCGGGGATCGTACGTAGTGCTTGAGGATGTATCGCGAGATCAGAGACTTGTCGACGCTCGAGTATTTGTAGAATTTGAGCTGCTGCAGCGCGTCTTCGGAGACACACTCATGCTTTGCCGTCTCTGCTGTGATGGCACCGTTAGCAAACCTTCCGTCACGCTAAAGGCGCAGCAATTGGACCCCGTAGAATGGCAGAGAGCGACGAACCTTTGGTCGGCATGTTGGGCTGCGTGGCGGGCAGAGGTAGAGACATAGGGGGAATAGTTCAATTTATAGTCGATGGGTCTCGGCCATGTAGGTGAAATGCAAGTTGGGCGGGGGATAGATGAGGTGCAGCAAAAAAGTATGGCGGGATGCGTGGATGTAATTTGGTGCGGTCACGTCAAGCCGCGAGTCCCGTCAAACCTCCGGGAGGAACGGTCGGTTACCGGCAGGGATAAGCAGCGCTAGGATTAAGCTCGTCTTGGCTGATGAAACGGCACGTGAAAGTGCGCCTCGGGGCTCAAGGGGCTTCTTGACGGGCATGTAGTCTTCCGTCGGTGGAGTAGTTGGGCGCTTGGGGGAAATGCCGGCATGTCTAGCAAGGCTCAGACACCCCGTTCCCTAGAGACGGTTGAAAATCTGCCGGTGGTTGCCCGCCGCCTTCGGGAAACGCTTTAGACTACTCCGAGACTAGCGCCTCGCTTACCTAATGCCCAACGCCGCCCGCAAATCTTCAGCGCTATCAAACGCGCGTCCTGCGCTCAGAAGCACACCACTTGTGAATATCCACGTCGCCCTGACGCACTAACTTTCAGGTCTCTTTGGCAGACTGACAGCCATCCTGCCTGGTACGTAAAACAATGCCTTCAACGTACCTTCACTCTTTATGATGAGACACATCGACCATTACAACTTATAGGAAGAGCCGTAAGAGGTATGGCTAGTATCGACATATGCTACGCCGTCGCTGCTTATAACTAGGTCTCTGAGAGAACAGATGTCTCTAGCCTCTCTTCAAGCTCGGGGTGGACAGCGGCTAACAGACATCGTCAGGGCACTCACGACAAAAATGTTGGTCCCAACCCACGCCTCGGCCAACTATTAAAAACCCCTGCGATTCCCTATTTGCGAAACTGCGAGTGCAGGAACTGGAGATATTCATGCTAGCGGTCGCACACTATGCCCACCACTGTTGTGGACGCGCGAACGACGGGGTGTAGGAGTCAAAGGGAAACGGCTCCAGGAAGGCACAGTGCGGTAGTCCCGCGTTCCCATGCAGGCTATGCAATGCTCCCTGTATGCACCAACTCGTTTTAAAGCTTGGATACTTGTTCCCGGGGCTATCGGAGGTTGTGGTATCACACAGTGCGTTTGTCCTAGTGTGCAACGCTCCGCGACACTACTGTTCTACGCTGTGTGCGAGCGACTTGATTTCTTCAACGTGTGGCCCGGCCTGGCGCAACTTAACTGTCCGTTTAGCGACATAGTAAGGCTCCTTGATCCTCTAGCCTCGGGGTATGTCGATCGAGTGCGTCAACATGTTGTGATCGCGCAAGACTGCACTCGCGTCTGCCAACTTAGCGTGTCACACTCGAAGTCCAATGCGTTGGACGAAGGCGGATGAGATTTCTCCCACTGGCGCAATATTTGGGTCCAGGTGATATCGATACCGCTCTCCAGGGGCCGCTTCCACCGTGACATTCTCACCAAAGCGCTAACCATGCATGCCACGAACACAAATTGCACCTCGGAACACCGTTCTGGTGCATCAATGGACTGAGGCTCGCTAAAGTGGAAGGGGTTTGAACGGCTTCTTCCGCCAGTGCGGTATTGCCAATCCTGGGACGCGCCTGTGGCGTGCAGAAACATGGAGAG
This sequence comes from Lentithecium fluviatile CBS 122367, assembly GCA_010405425.1. NCBI lineage: Eukaryota > Fungi > Ascomycota > Dothideomycetes > Pleosporales > Lentitheciaceae > Lentithecium > Lentithecium fluviatile. The sequence goes on from MU005586.1 coordinate 854,492, forward strand.
TTACGCGAAGATCTAGGGTGCTCAGTTGAACCCTTGAAACCACGATGCTCAGCGGTCGATCAAAATGAAAATTCAAGATCAACTTGTTCGTTCTATTCAATCTCCCTTGATTCGAGACATTTTTCAAAGCACGACAGCCCATCCCGTTCACCTTTCACGCCTTTTCCGACACTTCAAACCTTCAACCTTGCGCATGCCAGCCTCATGAACTCAGCCGCAGCGCCACCTTTTCCCCATTTGCTATGTGGAAATCACGGACTTTTTTTTATCTTGTGGCTAGGGGGAGAACCGGCAACTTATAACTCCCTATGTTCGCCTTAAAACACAACGCTGCACTTTGAGGGGACCGTGTAAGCCTCTCATTCGATCGAGACATGGTCTTCCCGGGGCTGCGCTGGCTTGCGACTCTAACATACATCATCCATCTGTTGCTGCTCGTACGCGCATCGAACCATGCGCATCCATATCCGGTAGCTCACACTAGCTCTCTGACATTCAGAAGAGATGCGTTGAACTTTACCAACAACTCGACAACCTTCACCAATACTACCATGCCAGAATGTAAACTTTCCTTACACGACTTCACAGCAGTATGTTTGGCAACCTCTTTGTCCGCAGCCTCTCATGTTGACAAAAATTGCAGATGCTTTCCGTCAAGTGCCAGTCCGAGGTCGAGGCGATACAAGTGTGTCCAACTTCTGCAATGAGTTATAGACAACGCCGGAAACTAGCCAAAGGTTTGTCAGCATGCGCAGTAGAAGCGTTCGTAGCCTGTCCTCCCAATCTGAACTCAGCTCAACATCAGTAGATATCGCAACGTCAGTTCGTGCGCAATATACACAGTCCCTACCTACGGACTGCCTCCTTTCGAGAGCGACGACAGACTTGGTCTGATGGCCGTTTACCTGAACCCTTTCTCTGATCGCATTTTGGGCAAGCGAGCCTCCCAGGAGCCGCAAGCATGCAATTATCCAGACATTGTTCCCGTAGGTGCCCCGAGAGCAGCATTATTTAGCTCTGAAACTAATCAGCGTAGATCTTCGAGCGAACAATTGCCCCTTTCCATAACGACACCGATGGTAAATGGCTCGCGGTTGAAAAGACGTAAGACACTGCTTCTCGTACCTACCGTGTGCGCGACTGACACACTTTTTCAAATCTAGACCTTCGCAGTATTTGCGTTGCCTATTGCAAGCTCCAGAGGGAATGGTGGAGTCTTGCGTGAGCTCCTCGATTCGCAAATTACAATGGTTGCCGAACCGGCTAATCGTCTACGGTGGCCAAAAGAAGTGCAATACACAGTTCCATATGATGTTCACGACAATCCAAAAGATGGTTTTGGAAGTTCTGCATTTCATGTTTGAGGTATGGCGGGCCAGAAGAAAGCGCAAGACTGATCCTGACGACTACCGCTCCTTCTCCTGGGTCGGACTCTTCCGTGCGGTCATCGTGGGTATCGGAACCCCTCTGATTTGCGCCCTGATCATCCGCACACAGTTCCCGGAGAATTCTATTGCGGCAGCCTTGGGCCTCTATCTTCTCCTTCCGACGGCCGCACCCATCATCGCCTTTCTGAGCGGAATATTCTTGAGCAAAGGATTCGGGACCCAGACGCTTTTGGTGGATCTTGTGTCCGCTGGGGCCGCCCTCGTCATGTACAACTTACCACTCAAAGTTTGGATTGGCTCCAACACGAATTTTTCGTCCACTGCAGAAAGACCGAACACCGGGTTCCTTTATTTGGGACTCTACCTCGCGACAGTTCCGGCCGGCGTCGTCTTTTTTATCTACCAGGCCCTAGTGATTCTCGCAGTTTCCCTCCTTATTTGGGCGATGTTTGCAAAAAGCAAGGGTCTGGCTAAAACGGCTGGATGGTTGATAGGACTGTGGATCGCCCTGTGGATCTGGATAATCTCCTTTGCAGTATTTGCCATCGCGGAGGTTGCATGGTTGGCAACGAGTGGGTCTCGCAAGAAGAAGAAGAAGAAGAGTGAAGACGCCGAGGTTGTCAAGAAGTTCCCTGGGCTTGTCAGCTTGCGAAAGTTTTTCCACGAGGACAGATTCGGCCGCTTTTTGAGTCGCTGGGGATATTGGAGCTGGGTTATTGTTTCGTTTATCACTGCGGCTGGGAGGTGGATGTTCCTTCTGCAGTTGCTACAGCTTACGGGCCCGGCTTTTTGTCCGGATTCGTTAACGGGGGCGACGGTGACGAGCTTTTTTGTCCCGTTTGCGGCAATTGGGGCTAATATTTTGCTCAAAATCTATGGGTTGGCTTTGTAGAGTATGTTGCAGAGATGGGAACAATCAATCAGTTTGTCAATCAGTCTAGGGATTTACCGATTTTCGTTAGTTTAATTAATTAGCCTCCAGCTTATATAAAAATTTAATTAAATTAGGTATTATCTATAAATTTAATAAAATAAATTAACCTAAATAGTAATTTGAAGCCTATTCTAGAGTATTTTTAGGCTAATTTTAAAGTTATATAGCTATATAATATACCTATACAGAGATATTAATAGTATTTTATAGTAGCTACTTTTTAATTAGATAATATCTATGTACCTATAAAATTATTAGTCTATTAACTTAGCTAGTTAATTATATCTATTATATCTATCTATATATTATTATTATTTATAATATTCTACTAATTAATCGTAAACGTGCAATTAGAAAGCGAAGCGACTTTATTAAAAAAAATTTAAGCTTTTTTATACCTATTTAAAAGAAAATAGTTAATATATTTAATTACTTAATTTTAATAATATAATATAGAGAATAACTAAGTAGTATAGATAAGTAAATAGTTTATAATACTATAACTTTATTAAAATATACTTTTAACTATAAAATATTTATAATACTTTAATAATATAACTAAACTCTAAAGACTAATAATTTCTAAAGAAACTACTATATAGATAATAATTAGCGCTATTCTTAAGCGTCTTTAATAGCTAAGTATCTATTACTTATACTATTAATAAGAGCTTTAAGAAATAAGCTAGAAATTACGTTCTAGGCTTTTTAAATAGCCTCTTATAATGCATTATAGAATAGCGTTATATTAAAGCCCTAATTAGCTTTAATATAGTTCTTTATTTAGTACTAAACTGCCTCTATAAAGTTTAGATCTAAAGAGAATAGAGGCTAGTATATTAGCTTAATTCTCTACTTAAAGAACTTAGTAATAGTAGCTCTAGCAGCATGCCTAGGAGCGCTATTCTATATAAAGAAGAGGCCTATATTTAGTCTTATCTACGTATATACAATAGAAACTATCCTTTTTATATAAGTACTAGCGTTAATATTACTCTAGTCTTTTTTGTTAAAGATATCTAGGCCCTTTTTACTACTATTAAAGTGTTATAGTATTATTTCTAGAGACGTTAAAAAGGACTATAATATAAAGTAGTTAAGTAAAAACTAAGAGCTTACTTATTATATTCTTATATTATAAAGTAGCTTTAGAATATCTAGCTATAGCGTTTACTATACTTATAGGTAATATAATTAGTCTTATAGGCCTTATCTACTTTTCTTATTATCTATTATTAGTAATAGAAGCTACTAGTTACTTAAGTTTTATTACTTTAGAGAATTATATACTACTATTTAAATACCTATTAAAGAAATAGAGTCTAATTCTATAGAGAAAGTAGTAGCTTATAATTGGTAATATAATACTTATATTCTCGTTATATAAGAGTACTCTAAATAGCCTTCTTATTAATACTAAAGTAGGCGTACTTTATAGTAAGTTATATCTATATAGCTTACCTTTCTTTTTCTAAAAAGATAATATAGACTTTAATCTTATTAATATAATTCTTAATAAGAGCTAGTAGGCGCTCTAAGCGCTTTTTGCAAGCTAAAGAATAAAAGAGAGCGTATTAAATTTAATACTCTATAAAGACTAGATATATAGTAATTCTTTTATTAGTATAGCCTTTATTCTTAAGAATTTAAACATGTATTTAGTTATCTTAGATAAGATATATAGTAAACAATCCGACGGCAAGCCTGCATCAGGAAATGGACGCTTCCCGTTCGGGCAATCCGGGCCTCGCGTACGGTTCCGCGCTACGCCCAAACAGGCAATCGAACTCGACGTCCCATCATAAAAGTCCTCCCTCTCCCGCCGTCATTTTCCCTCCCTTTTCTCTCTACTCTTATCCCTCCATCCGCGAATCCCTCCCTTCGCTTGCGCCAACCGCCCCCTCCTTCCCCCGTCCAATCGTCCTTCGTGAGGCATTTTTCACGAACCTAGTCGCCCGCTCGGAAGGTTCAGAACTGCCCTGCCTACGGCGCCCGTTTCCCCTTTCGTTGTTACTACCCTATCGTCCCTGTCCATGCCCATGTCCATGTTCCCTCCCGTAACGCGCTGGTCCATCTTGAGCCTTCGCACACGCCGAAGCCCCGCTGCTCGACAACGCACTTCTGGACTTCTACCCGCAACGAAACCACAATCGGGACGCCTCTCTCTCTTCCCTTCTGGCCCGTCCCCTCCTCGCCTCAACTTCTACGCCGGCTACGATCGAAGAAAGGATGCCCCCCCCCCCACCCTTCCGTGGCGTGGTCTAGCGCCTCAGCGGCTGATGAGCCTCGAAATTCCCCCCTCTCCTCCGGATCGCCAAGACATTGGCGCTTCCGCAACGCACTGCCTCACGCATGACTTAGTGGAAGGCAGACTGCATGCTCTTCGCCCCTGTCTCAACTCAGATTACTCCGCCTCTCGCACCCTGTTCCTTCGGTCGAGGACGCTCCGCCAATCCGCTCCGTTATCCCGTGTTACGCTCAGACAGGATCCCTTAATGATGACGCGGTTGGTCACTTGCATAATGCACAATTTTCGTCCGCGTGGTCTCAGGATGCTCCGCCTCTCATAACGTGTCTGCCGTGGAAGTAACGTTGCAGTGCAACGCCACTCAGCCGTCTATCCGGCCTAGATTTCAGGGGCTTGCAGCTGCTGAAGCTGATCCTCTCGCCCGTTTCGAGTCAGGCCGCTACGGTTGAAAGGGCGGAGCTCGCTACCCGCTGCATCGCCGTCCCGGCTCGTGAGCTTCCGTAAATCCCTTCCCTGCTCCGGACTCGCCGATGGCATGTACTGCGCCCTTCTCTATTTCCATTTTGAGCGAACGAATGCGTAGCTCTCACGCCATTGTCTCAGCTTCGATGCGCCTATACTACGCCCGCTCCCTCGGTCGAATGCGCTGGACCAATCCTTTACCCCGTTACCGTGTCTCCGCTCCTGGGTCCAGTTCCTCGGCGATGATGCGGCCGCTCACCCGCATAATGCATTCATTCAGGCCGTCCTTCCGCGTCAGCGCCATGGTACCAGTCGGATCCTCCGCCCCGCATGAGGCATACGGCGTTGCTGTAACATCGTCATGCAACTAGCAAGGGGCTGATGCCTGGAATCCAGCAGCTGACAGTCTGGAAATGGCCCAGGGCGTGCCATAAGAGGTAAAAGAAGCCCTACAGGCTAATCACCCGGCAGCACAAGGCAGCGTTGGCGGGAATTGCCCATTCATGCTTTATCCGGCATCGAACCCGTCCGACGTGAGAGGGTGGTTGGGGTCGGAGAAGGAGCTGGCGATCGGTGGTTTCGTTCACAGGAATACGGGCCCCTGAACCGCTGAAAGACGTGGACAACCGGCAACCATCTGCTAGCCAATCACCAGGTGAGCTAGGCTGACTCTTGGTGTGACGAGGCCATCTACGCCGCTTGGGAGAGTGATCCGTCATCCTTTCGGAAACGCTGATGTCAACGGTCTTGGGGTTCATTCATCCTCCTGCAGAGCGCCGATGCACTAGTCGCTGCGCCCGCTACGTCCATTTCCTTAATGGATGCGGCATTTATGCAACCTCTTCCTGCTCGGGGGGCGGCTTTGACGGCGACATATAAAGCAGCAGTCCGTCCGCAGAGGGTGCTACTTCTACAGGACTCCTTACTACCACAGAAGTCACCAGCTCGCGACGCCAAAATGACCTCCTTTTGCAGCAGCACTTTGTTCGCCCCTTCGTTGCCTATGAAGATTGTTCCATACGTTCCTAGAGCGCTCAAGCCGAAGTCAAAATCCAAGGCCAAATCATTGGCTACAGCCAAGACGGCAGAGCACAGCCGTGGAGTCGGCTCCTCCAAAGATGGGGGAGAGTGGCTCCCCATCGACGACTTCCCAATGCTTGATTCGAATGCATCGCCACCTACTCTGTTCGAGGCTGCAAGCGCTTCTGGTTCGGTAGACTATGGTATTACCTGCCCACTGCTCGTTACAACCCAATAGAACCCAACTAACACACGGGCAGTAGACGCGATCAATGGTCTTAGTGCTGCGTCCAAATTAGAGACGCTAGAGCACTACTAATTTGGCCGGGAATCGCTTAACGATAGAGGGACCGACTATGTTGCACGCGTCACGGAAGCAGATTTAGCTATAGTTAGGTTGCTTAGTAAAAGCAGTTGAGGTAAGCATGCGAGTAGATTCGAGTACTAATGTCACTAATTAGTAGTAGACTTTCCTTTCTCTAGAGCTAGAGCCTTCCCTGCTATAGCTTAGTAGCCCTAGATGCATTAGTAGTAGAATAGGATGTAGGACTAGAAGAAGATAAGGCCTTCTTTACAGACTCTTAGACGGCTACGCCTTTAAGTAGATATAAGAAAGCATAATACGTACTCCTTATCTACTAGCCCTACACTATAAGCGTTTCTACTAGCTTCGACATTTGTGCGCCAAGACTTGAGCGACAGCCGAATCGGGATTAGTACGGTCATGTGCTAACGCGATATCCTGTCACTGAGACATTTCGTACGCCCCTAAGTCTTCTAGCCCAAGATGGCAGTTGGTTTATATACATCCAGCATCTCGTTCACCGCGCGTTCGCTGTCCGCAATTCCACGCGTAATCGGCGCTCCTGTCCACTCCTTCATACGCACAACGCACGGCTCCTCGACCTTTGCACAACTTTTACCCTGCGTTTAGCAGCTCCAGGCTGAGGCTGTGAAGCTTCCCTTGTTGACCGCAATGCCGCCCACTCCCAGATCTGACTTCCTTCAAGGTAAAGCGAGTGATGGCTTCGACTTTCTGTTAGTTCGATTGTTTGTTTCGATTAGCTCTATTAAATTACTAACCTTAGAGAATATTCTCTTATAGTAGTAGAAGGACACTAGAATTAATAGTAGATTAATAGCTAACTAAGAAAGGTAGGAATAAGTATCCTATAAAGATAGCTAGTATCTAATAGGATCTATATAGTATATATAGTCCTTAGGGACGCTTAGTTTATTATGCTACTAGTAATTAAATTTATTAGTACTATTAATAAGAGAAGCTATAGTAGTAGCTCTTAGAAGCTTAATATATAACTTAGCGTAGTTATTAATATTATTAACGCGTTTTACGCGTTTACGTAGAGAAGAGTTAATAGAGTAGGTAGGCTTTAATTTATACTTAGCCTAAAGTTCTTAGAACTACCTATTAGCTTTATTAAGCTAGTTTTTATACTCTTTTATCTATAAGTTTATAAAGTAGTACTTATAATATAGGTAAAGGACTATAGAGGTGTAATAAATAGGCAAGTTCTTAAGCAGCGTATAGTACTTTAAGAGCTTTATATAAGCTACTATTACGTTAATTTTTAAGTAGTCCTTAGGTACGTTAGGCTTATTAAAATTAACGCTTATAAAGCTCTTAGTAAGCTACTTAAACTAGGTAAGAAGATACTTAAATGTAAAATATACCTTATATATTACTCTAAAATAGCTAGAGTTACTGCGGCCTTTAAGTCTCTTTATAGCCTTCTTTAAGAGCTAGAGAACTTTAATATATTAATTAATTATAGCCTAGTTAGTAGTACTAAGGCCTTTAGTATACGCTCCTTTAGTATTAACTAGAGCCTTACTAAGCGCGTAAGCAGAGAACTTATCCCTTAACGCTCTCTTAAGTTAGTAATTAAAGAGAGTATTAATTAAGTAGTAGAAAAGAACTACTCTCTTTATAAAATTAAGGTAGCTATTCTAGCGCGTAATAATAGGCTTAATAAGTTCTAATAGTTACGTAGGCTCTTCTACCTTACGCGTTAAGCGTTAAAACTTATAGAAAAGGTTATACTACTAAGGCGTTAATATTAAGTATATAATATTAATAAAAACTCTAATAGGGCCCTTCTTTTACTACTTATATAGGTATTTCTCCTCTACTCTATACTATAAGAAGTTATTATTAAAGGTGTTCTTATTAGCTCTAAATATTACAGTTTACCTTACTAAATTAAGTAAGTAGAAATAGTAGTAAAGATAACGCTTCTATAAAAGAAAGCTATAATAGCTGCCTAGCGCGCTAATAGCTATATTATTATTAGTTATATTATTAAGTATAAAGTACCTAATTAAGCTGCTATTAATACTAAACATCTCTAGCGTTTTAATAATAACTATAGCAACCCTCTTACCTATATACGCGCTACTAAGTTAAGAGAGAGTAAGAGGAAGGTTATAAAGCTTACCTTAATTATTAATATAGTAAGTAATAAGCCTATAAAACGCGCTCTTACTGCCCTTTATAGACTAGCTATTAAAGCTTAGGTAGACTTTACTAAGTAAATAAAAGAGCTTAGTGTATACCTAAGGCTAAAGATTTACGTATAACTGCAGCAGGAAGGCCGTAACGCTCGCATAGCTATAAAAAGTAGCTATCTTAGCCTCTAGGTTAGCGGCGCGTAGGAGTAATTAAAAGAATAATATTTTTACTTTACGTAGTAGGTAGTTATTCTCTATAAGCTAGCTAACTATAGTAAGTTAAAAACACTATTAATTAAAGTTTCTAAGAGCGTTAAACGCCTTCTACGATATATCTATGCTGCTGCGCATAATAGAGTCTAGAGTACGCTGCCCTAGCTCTAGCTAAGCTGCCTACTTACCTAGGCGAAGGTGTCTATAGCTAATTCGCCTCTGCTTTACGTAACTTTACGCCGCCGTTGTTAAGCTTATTATCTCTAGTATCCCTCTTCTACTAGGCGCTCTGTGTATGTAGCAGTAGCAATAGACAAAGTATATACGCTTTATATTAGCCTAAAGCGCGACGCGATACCTATAAGCGTAGAGTAATAATTTCTTATACCTCTACGTCTATAGAGGCTTTATATACTCTAGCAGTCTTCTTTACTTAATTCTGTTAAAGTTATTTATAAAATAAGCGTTAAAATTAAGCCTAGGGCTATTAGAGCTAGGTAAGAAGGTAGCTAATAAAGTAGTAGTAGCCTAAGTTAACGCAGCTTAAGCTCTTAGCGTTAAGGTTTCTAATATCTTTTAAAAGAGCGTTAACGCGTTTAAGGGCCCTAAAGGCGTTACGTTAATTAAGAGTAGAGCCTCTATATTAAAGAGGGTAGTATTAATATTCTAGAGCTTAGTCTTAAAGCTTGTTATAGTATTCTCCCTAGATCCCCTAACACTGCTAAGTCCTGTTCGTACTGTTATTAGTACGCCTAGAACTATTCTCTAAACTTCACCCTAACTAGCAGTTAGTTCGCGCACTAGAAGCATAGACTACCCCTCTAAGTATTTCTACTTTGCACCTATTTCGCTATTTCTATTCTATATATAACGTCTTATATTTACCTAAATATTGCACGTAGTAATTAATTAGTCTTCGCTGCAAGAACTAAAGGCCTACTCGTTACGTCCTTATAATATTACGTTATGTCTCTACCTCTAGCTGTTATAGCTACTAACGCGGACCTAATGCAATAGATCCTTGCTAAACTAGCGTCTATCTAAGCTAGTAGCGAGGTAATTAAGGCTAGTAACAAAGCGTTATAGTAGACTCTTGCCTAGTAAGAGGCCTAATACTATAATAATATAGCTGCTCTCTAATAAGAATTTAAAGAACGTTTAGCTATAGTTAAATAGTTAGCCTCTTCCCTACCTAAAGCTGTAGTAGAGGCTAAGGCTTAACTAGCGCCTATAACTACCTAAAAGTCTAGAACTAGCTTATCTCTCTTCTAATAAACGCCCTTAACGACTTAAGCTGCCCTAAATATCTAATCTAAGAAGCTTCCTAACCCGCTATTATTTATAGGAAGGAAAAAGGACCTACTACTCTTCCTAACTAAGCTTTAATATAAGCTTAAAGGAAACTCTAACTAATTCCCTAATAAAGAAGCGCGATTAATTTACGCTTACTTCTAACTTAAATAAGACCCTACTACTCTTATTAACCTATTAATAGAAAAGGATATTTATACTATAGAATAACTTATTA
>MU005587.1:12712-23141 GCA_010405425.1 Lentithecium fluviatile CBS 122367
TACTCTAGAAGGTAGTTAAAGAACTCTAGGGCCTAAGTTAACTTATTAGTTAAGCCTACCTCTTTCTATAGGGGACGCATATAATTTAAGAGGTCTATAGAAGACTAAGTTAGGCGCTGCTAGCATCCCTTTAGAGACTCTATAGCCCTTTATTTCTACTCTAGTCTACTACCTAAAGACTCTAATATCTTCTTTAATAATTAGTCCTAAGTAATATTCTATAAGAGGTCTAAAGACTGCTATTACTGCTGTTTTATCCTCTAGGAGGTCTTAAGCTTCTTAGAGATATATCTAGCGCTAAATTAGGCCTTCTAGGCCTCTATCGCGAAATAGTAGAGGTTATTAATAAAGTAGCTCTTATAATCTATAACCTAGAGGTTATAGTCCCTTTAGTCTCTTTTTATAAATATATAAGAATCCTTTAGGCAGGGAAGGCTGCTTATTAATAAAGTAGTTACTAATTAGTCTACTAAGAATACTTAGAACGCTAGAAGAAGTATAGTATAATCTTTTACCTTAAATCTTACTTACTATTATTCTAACTCCTTAAGTTTAAGCTTATTAAGCTTTTATTACTTTTATTTTTATAAAACTTCTAGTTGCTTTCTAGTCTTGTTTATAAGTTATTTACTTAGGCCCTATTTAGGCAGGATATTACTAATTTAGGCTAAGTTAGCTTAGTTACTAGTAGTATAGCTAGCTCTATTTTAATTATTATTTATAGGGCTTACGCTGTTACTAACAGGATTATTACTAACTTAGTTAGCTATTATAGATAAGATAGCTAACCTTATAGATAGGAAGGATTCTCCTATCTTAAGTTAGTATTAGCTACGCACTCTTACGCTAACTGTATTAGGATTAACTAAGTATAAACGTTAATAAGATAGCATGTAATAATATTACCTCTTTAAACCACCTATAAGGGAAGAGCGATTCAAATGTTAGGATAGTAACCTATAAGGCAGCGCAAGGAGTGTATTGTTGTATAGAAGGGTGAATGGTAGCATTCGTATGTAGATAAGACGAATCGCTACCCCGCAGGGAGACGATTTAAGGCAGCTTATAAGAGAAGGATTACCTAACCCTGGTCTAGGCCACCGGCCCTAACACTAACAGCACCTACCTAAGATTAATTAAGTATCTAACTAATAAAGTAGTTAAATTCCTAGTAATAGGCCTTAAGCTAATAGATGCTAGCTGTGCTATACTAGGCAGCCTTAGTATTAATTAATATACCTATAGGGCTGCTGCTCTACCTATACTAGCTAGGCTTAGTAGCCTTAAGACTGTATATAGTAGAGTGTAATTAGTCGCTCTAATAGGTAAGTTTATAACCTATCGCGCGGTCTAAGAGTATCGCAATAAGATAGCTAGCAGCTATGTTATTTAGGGGGGTTAGAGTAACGAACATAGTATAGCTTATTATCTCTAGTAAGGTATTATCTAGGTTATTAATATCTGCGCTAGTATTAGTATCTATAATAAATTTAATAGGTAAGTTATCTTTATTATTACTATTATCGCTAGTGCTAATTTCGTAACGTATTTTAGTTATAAAGTAAGCTACCTATTAGTATTTCTTAGCTAGTTAATTACGGCATTATTTATAGGCCCTCTATACCTTTATTTATTTAAATTTAGTATAATTATACGAGCGGCAGTCTAGCTTACTATATACCTAGTATCTACTTTAGAGTTGCTAGGTTAGTGTCCTGCCTACGTAGCCTTCTTACTTTAGCTAGTTACTATATTCTTAATAGTTGCCTATAGGTTAGCTGTAGTAGAGGTAATTAGTATAGTGCGTTTTTATATTACTATAGTTTTCTAGGTAGTATAAGCTATTAGCTGCTACTAGGTTAGTAGTAGTTTTAATATATATAGCTATCTAGAGGTTACTAATAACGCCTAATAGTATTTCTACTAGTTTTACTATAGCTACTTTAAACATTAGCATGCTACTATAGGCCTAGAGTATCTAGTCTCTTAGAAAGTATAGCTACTAGAATTCCTTTAGTAGGTAGTTCTAGAGGGTTAATAGTTTATCTATAAGGATATTAATATAGTTAATTATTAATTTACCTAGGTTCTTAGCTATTATTTAATATATTAATAGGGTATGCTATTCTAAATTAATAAGGCGTACCCGCTCCCATATTTTAAATTAAGATTTAAACTTTTTAATAATATTACTAAGAGTGTTATTATTCTAGATAGATTAGTTATAGAAAGTTAACGCAGCTTCTATTAGCATAATAGGAAAGGCGATAGTAAGTCTATTCTTAGATAGGCTACTAATCCTAGCGCGCTGCAGGAAGGTATAAAACTTATAGTTAAAGCTATTACGTATATTACCTAAGTACTTATTACTTGCCTCTGTATATAGCTTCGCGATAGCTACTACCTATTTAGCGTAGTTAGCCTATTTAGCTCCTAGTACCCTGCCTGCCTTATATATAAGGTCCTACGTTAATACCTAAGTTATACGTATAATAGCGGTATCTAGCTATAGGGTATAATATCTATCGCAGCTTTTAGAGTTAGGAGATAGTTAGATAATAGCTAGAGGTTCCTATAAGAGTAAGCATAAGGGTTATTAGCTTATTATTACGTTCCTATAGGGTAGCTAATTCTATAAGGGTAAGTTAGTTCTCAGGCAGGAGCAATAACAGGGAGGAGGCTGTTAGTCACGTAAGTAAGTAACGGGATAATTAGTATTAAAGTTATAAAACTATTAAAATAATGCTTAATAGAATCTAAATAATAGATTGTTAACTAAGTTAAATACTAGAAACTATAAGGGTTCCTGCTGTTCCTATATACCCGTAGCTCTAGTATTAATAGTTAGTTGCGGAACTATTAATAGTTGCGATAGTTCCTACTAAAGCTATCGCTAGTCCTTAGCGCGGCTATTAATTACGTGATATAATAATAATTAGTATTTATATCTTAGTACCTTTCGTTAGCGTCTAGGTACGCGACTAATTATTATTCCTGTTGCTTATTTAGCCTACTAGTTATAACATTATCCCTCTCCTTTATATAATTATCCTTAATTACCTAATATCTTATAGGGTTAGTTTATAAGCGGTTTACCCTACCTGCCTTATAAGTGTCCCGCGGTCGTTATATCTTCTAATTCTTATAAACGTTAACTCTATCTCTTTTATAAAATCCTTACTGCTAATACTATTACTAACGTTCCTTATAATAGGTGTTTTTCTAAAAACTTAAGTTACTATATTATGCTAAATTCTTATTTAAAGTGTGCTAAGTGCGTTCGCGCGGGAAAGCTGTGCGTTAACATGTCTTAGTTATTACTTAACTAAACTAGAGAGGAATATTAAGCGAAGGTAGATGCAGATAAGAAGCTATTAGCGGAGGTAATATCCTAGTTACTATAGAATAAGAAGATTCTAGCGTAGGCTAAGGAGCGTGCTGCGAAGAAGGCTGTATGTCTTACGTTAGAGCTTAAGGCTAAGGGCAAGGTAGTAAACGCTAAGGTAGACTATCTAGCTGCTTCTATTAGTATAGAGTTTTCGCTAATAATATAGTCTACTTTATTAGCTTTAGATAACGCGGTAGCGGGCTATAACGTTATAGAGGCTAGTTCGTCCTTAGAGCCTTTCTAGGGTGCGTTACTCTTATCTATTTCTATTCTAGTTTCGTAGCTATATTTATCCTGTGTAGTAGTAGGCGTTAAACCTTAGTCTTACTTCTTTAAGTAGTTGCTAACAGTTTTACAGGTTAGCTTTAGGTTCCTATATATTTTCTAACTTAGGATAGCCTTTCTATTTTACTAGCTATTTCTAGTAGAAGTTACTATCCTAGAAGTCTTATTAGTCTACTTCGCGGTACCTACGTAGTGCTTTAACTTTATACTTATTATCTTTATTCTTTTAATAGTAGAACGTTGTTTATAACAGTGTCCTAGGGTCTGCTAGTTCTAGAGCAGATACGTAGAATACTAGGTAAACCTTTACATTACTTAGAAGTTAAAGTTTATAATTTACTAGGCTAATTTATTTAAGAACTAAAAATAGTCTAACTTTTACGTGGTCTAGTCCCTTACTTAGTCGTATTATGCGAAGATTTCTTATAAGCAGATATGCTCTATCCCCCTTCTTTAGCTAAGGTACCGTTTTTCGTTTTTAGTTATTATATTAAATGCTTTTTTATTATGCCTTTTGTATATTTTTCTTTATTTCTTTATATGCTTCGTATATGTCCTTAGCGTTATTAACTGCTATTTTAGTTTGTACCTTTATTAGTAGTATTCTTTTAAAAAGATGTAGATGTCTTCTGTAGTTTGTATAGAACAGTGTTCGTCCTATTGCTTCTAATTTCTTATTATTATATGCTAATTAAGCTATTAGTAGTAGTAATATCTAATTATTTTGTAGTTTATTACTATATATCTTTAAATAGGTTTTTATAGTTCTGTTTATTCGTTTAGTTTATCTATCTATCTGTAGATAATAGGCCGTTAATAGTTTTTGCTTTGTTCTAATAATTACTATTAATGTCGTCTAGTAGTTAAATGTAAACAGCTTATCTTAATTACTAATAATTATCCTTAGTATTCTGTAGTGCCTAACTAGTTAGTCTAGGATTATAAATTTAAGCTGTCTTACCGTGTAGGTATTATAGAATAGAATTATTTCTGCGTACTTTGTAAATTAATTAACAATTACTAGTATTACATTATATAATATATTAGTTACTAGGTTCTTAGAACTTAGTAGTCTAGTAATAAAGTCTATAAAGATATTAGTCTAGGGTTTCTTTAAAATCTAGATAGCTTACATTTCTCTATATAGTGCGTAGGTACCGTGCTTATTCTTTTAGCAGTCTGCGCATTTTTAAATATAGTTTATAATCTTTTGCTTTATTCCTTTAAATTAGTAGTTATACTAGATAAGTTTTATAGTTCTTATAATGCTAGGGTGTCTATATATTAGGTCGTTATAATATTATCTAATAACTTATTCTTACTATTCTTTAGGTACTTCTTGTCCTATTACGAGAAGTGCATTAAGTTCTTATAATAGGCTAAGTAATTTATCTTTATTTTGTACTAGGATAGCGGCGCGTGCGATTATTTTATCTCTAGCTAAGTCGCTTTGTTAGCTTAGTGCATTAGCGCGTCTATTTTCTTTTCTAGGTGTATATATAATTCTAAACTTGTATTATCTAAGTACTTTAGACTATCTTACTTATCTTAGTATAAGATCCTTTATTATTATAAACCTTAGAAGGTTCTTATAATTAGTAAAGATAGTAAGCTTAGAACAGCTATATGCGTAGATTCGCTAGTGTTTAAGTGCTTTAATAATTGCAAACAGTTCCTTATTATAGATATTATATTATATCTCTGCATCCGTAAGCTTCCTTAAATAGTAAGCTATTAGGTGCTATTTTTTATTTCTTTCTTACTTCGCGCAGGCTTTAAGGGCTTAGTTGCTTGCATCTATCTCTATCCGCAGTAGCGTGTTACTTTAGAAGTTAATAAGTACTAGTAGCGTAATATATGCTATTTATAAGAGTTAAAAGGCCTTTTCCTGTTTATCTCCTTATATAAATAGTATATTTTTCTTTGTAAGTTCTATTAGAGGTGTAGTAATTACTGCGTATTTTTTAATAAACTGTTAATTAAATCTGTAGAATCCTAGGAACTCTTAGATGTGCTTTACTATCTTTAGCCGTAGCTATATGCGTATAGCTTTAATTTTATTAGGACTTATTTTAATGCCTTATACATTTATAATAAAACTTAAGTACTTAAGCTCTTGTACGTAGAACTTACATTTCTTTAGTTTTAAACGTAGGTTTGCCTTATCTAGTGCGCTAAGTACCGCCTTAATATGTTTTTAGTAATCCTTATTATGTTTAGAGAAGACAAGAATGTTATTTATATAAGTAATAATAAATATGTTAAGGTGTTCTCGTAGTACGTTATTAATAAGCGCTTAAAATATTGCTAGTGCATTAGTAAGTCTAAAGGGCATAACTAGGTATTTATAGAGTCTATATCTTAACCTAAATGCTATCTTTTATTCTTCTCCTTCTTTTATCTGTATAAGGTAGTATCCGTCTTAAAGATCTAGTAAGGTAAAGATAGTAGCTTTTACAAGTCTATCTCTTAGTTTAGCTGCATTAGGTAATAGATATTAGTTTTTTATAGTTATCACGTTAAGTTACTAATAATCTATATATAGTTATAGTTCTCTATTCTTCTTCTATATAAAGGTAAATAGGCTAGCTACTAGTAATTTTAAGGTTTAAATATACCCCTTTTCTAGGTTTTTTCTTATAAATTTCTATTTCTATTTAAGTTCTTTACCCGTTTTCGCGTAGAGTAGTCTAAAGGGTAGTACTTTCCCTTCTTCTAGGTTAATCGTATAATCTTAGGGTTAGTACTTAGGTAGGTTCACTTTTCCTTCCCTTTCCTAAAACATATATTTCTATTTCTTATATTATTTTAGGATGTTGTAAGCTGTACTAATACTTATATTCTTACAGTTCTTAACCTAGTAGTTCCTACTAGCGTCTTTTAAGGTTAATTTATATTTATTAACTTTTAGTTACGAGAGTATGTTAAGTTCTCTTTTATTTATTACTAGATTTAGCTAATGCATAGGCACTGCTTGTAATATATATTTACAGCGTGTTAAGAATATCTTTTCTTTATCCTATTTAATATATAGGTTATAACTTCTTAACTATAGTAGTCTAAGTACTACTTCGTGTCTAGAGGATCTTAGTATATTAAAGGTAATTTGTTCTTAATATTAGTTAATCTTAAGTGTTACTTTAACTTTATAGTCTATTCTTAGTGTCTTAGGCATTAGTGCCCCATCTCTCGCGTAAAGGAGGTATAATTATTATTTTTATCTTATTATAAGTTTAGCCTTCCTAGTAGTAGTAGGTAAGATGTAGTTTTCTTATACCCCTAAGTTTATTATAGCTCTAGCTTTAATATCTCTAATTTAGACAGCGAGTTTTATTAATGCCTTATTACTTATAGCATTAAATTCTTAGAAGGCGTCTTCCCGCCTTAGTCCTAGCCTAAAAAAGGCTGTCGTCTAAGTTTAGGTGCTTAATAGTTATTATTATTACTTCGTCCTCTGCGTAGCTTATATCTTATGCTGTATCTAGGGTTAATTTGTATAGTAAATACTAGAGAATGTAGTTAGAAACTATTCTTTTCCTTTTTATAGTAGTGCTTCTTATACATTACTCCTAGGCAGGTTTACTATATATTCTAGATACAGATGCCGTCTATAAGCAGAGTGCATGCTGTATTTTTCGCGTTAGTTTTTTATAGGAAGTACTGTGCTTCGCGCTTATCCTATAGGTATTTATTACACTTATTTATAGGGTAATTAAACTATTCTTACTTGCATTAATATCTAGCCTTAGGGAAGTAACTACTATTAATCTTAGCTGCGTAGTATACTTTGCAGTAGTCGTCTACGCACACTATATAGTTTATGCTTTTATATTTTAGGTTACGTATATTAACGTAGTAGCGTAGTTAATAGTTTAGTTGTTTATTATTATACTTCTGTTTCTTATTCTAATACTTATAGTTATACTTTATAGTATCTTCTATTTCTTAAGTAACTACACGGAGTCTTCCCTTATTTTTATCTATAGGTTTAAGTTTTCCCTCTAGAATCCTATATAGTGGAGTATCTCTGTCGCGTAGTTATATCTTAAATTCTTTAAGGAAGTCCTATACTACAGGCGTGCCTAGGTAAGTGTTACGACTAGTAGGTCGAACAAGCGACAAGAACAATAACTAGTCGCGCATCTAGACGCTAACGAAAGGTACTAAGACATAAACACTAATTATTATCGTATTACGTAATCGATAGCCGCGCTAAGGACTAGCGATAGCTTTGGTAGGAACTATCGTAACTATTAATAGTCCCGCAGCTAACTATTAACACTAGAGCTACGAGTATATAGGAATAATAGGAACCCTTATAGTTCCTAGTGTTTAACTTAGTTAATAATCTATTATTTAGATTCTATTAAGCATTGTTAATTTAATAGTTTTATAACTTTAATACTAACTATCCTATTACTTACTTACGTAATTAATAACCTCCTCCCTATTATTACTCCTGCCTAAGAACTAACTTACCCTTATAGGACTAGCTACCCCGTAGGGACGTAACATATTAAACACCCTTAATATAAGTAACTTTAAAGGTATTACTATAGTTACTAACCCTAAGAATAAGGCTGCTAAGCTAGACCTGTACTATAAAGACTGTAACAAACTTAAAGGATAGATCCTTTAACTTAAACTCTACTTTTACGTCTTAGGACCTAAAATAAAGGGTAAGGAGAAAGTTATCCTTACGGCATCGTACTTATAAGGTAAAGTAGCTACCTAGATCTAACTATACCTCTTAAGCTACCTAGCTAAGGAGAATCGCGAAGGCGACGCTATTAACTAGATTATTAAAGACTATAAGAACTTTAAGAAAGAACTTAGGTAGCTTTTTAGTATCGCTAACTAAGTACCTCTTACTAAATAAGCTATATAGTAACTTTAATAGACGCATTCTATTACTAACTACGCTATGCACTTTAAGAAATACGCCGTGCAGCTTAACTAGAAGGAAGTACCCTTAATAGTTATGTATAAATAAGGCTTAAAACTAAAAATCTGTAAAGAGCTACTACGCTCTAGAAACCTTATTACCTCTCTAAAGGACCTTTATAAAGAATCTATTAGAATTAACGCTAAATAGTACGAGTTACATTAAGAACTGCGCTAGTAAGGATAGAAGCTACGTTTTAGCTTTAGAAAGCTACCTAATAGCTACCTAATAAAGTATTAAGCCTTAGGTAGTTAACTGTAACGCTACTAATATAATAATTATAGTTATTAGCTAATAGAAGGAATCTAGTATAATAACATAGAGAAAAGGAAGTTAGGAGGATTAGGCTTTTATAAGCCTTACTAGCGTAACTCTAAAGAACCTTTAATAGAACTATAGGTTTAAGAAGCAGAGACGCGTAAATGCTTTATATATAGTAAGCCTAGCTACCTTATAAGGAACTGCTGTTTTAGGAATAAAGTTAAATAATAGCTAAATATTATAATGAAGAATAACTAGGAAATAGAGGAAGAAGAATAGGACGTAGTTAATATAATTAGAAGGATTAATCTAGGAATAACGAAACGCCTAGATACTCTAGATAAATAACTATATAAAGATCTAGAAGAACTTAATAGTAAGGAAGAACCCTATTACCCTATCTAGTAAGTACTAACGCTGCACCTAGATGTAAAGAAACCTTACTAAGGCACGCCTATAGTATAGGACTTCCTTAAAGAATTTAAGATATAACCACGCAACGGAGATACTCTACTATATAGGATCCTAGAGGAAAAACCTAAACCTATAGACGAAAGTAAAGGAAGACTCCGCGTAGTTACGTAAGAAATAAAAGACACCGCGAAGTATAACTATAAGTATTAAAATAAGAAACAGAAGTATAATAATAAATAACTAAACTATTAACTACGCTACTACGTTAATGTGCGTAACCTAAAATATAAAAGTATAAACTATATAGTATGCGTAGATAACTACTGCAAGGTACACTACGCAGCTAAGATTAATAACAGTTACTTCTCTAGGGCTAGACATTAATGTAAGTAGGAATAGTTTAATTACCCTATAAATAAGTGTAATAAATACCTATAGGACAAACGCGAAGTACAGTACTTTCTATAAAAAACTAATATAGAAAACATAGCATGCACTCTGCTTATAGACGGTATCTGTATTTAGGATAAATAGCAAACCTGCCTAGGAGTAATGTATAAGAAGCACTACTATAAAAAGAAAAAGGAAGGTTTCTAATTACACCCTCTAGTATTTGCTATACAAATTAATCCTAGATACAGTATAAGATATAAGTTACGCAGAGGATAAAGTAGTAATAATAACTATTAAGCACCTAAACTTAGATGACAGCCTTTTTTAGACTAAAACTAAGGCGAGAAGACGCCTTCTAAGAATTTAATGCTATAGGTAATAGAGCATTAATAAAACTTACCGTCTAAATTAGAAATATTAAGGCTAAAGCTATAATGGACTTAGGGGCATAAGAAAACTATATCTTACCTACTACTACTAGGAAGGCTAGACTTATAATAAGATAAAAATAATAATTATACCTCCTCTATGCAGGAGATGGAGCACTAATGCCTAAGATACTAAGAATAGACTATAAGGTTAAAGCGACACTTAAGATTAACTAATACTAAGAATAAATTACCTTTAATATACTAAGATCCTCTAGATATAAAGTAGTACTTAGGTTACTATAGTTAAGAAGTTATAACCTACATATTAAATAGGATAAAGGAAAGATATTCTTAATACGCTGTAAATATGCA
>MU005587.1:28178-178617 GCA_010405425.1 Lentithecium fluviatile CBS 122367
AGGATAATTAGTATTAAAGTTATAAAACTATTAAAATAATGCTTAATAGAATCTAAATAATAGATTGTTAACTAAGTTAAACACTAGAAACTATAAGGGTTCCTGCTGTTCCTATATACCTGTAGCTCTAGTGTTAATAGTTAGTTGCGGGACTATTAATAGTTGCAATAGTTCCTACTAAAGCTATCGCTAGTCCTTAGCGCGGCTATTAATTACGTAATATAATAATAATTAGTGTTTATATCTTAGTACCTTCCGTTAGCGTCTAGGTACGCGACTAATTATTGTTCCTGTTGCTTGTTCGGCCCACCAGTCGTAACACTTATATCGCTTAGTAGCGTTAATATAGCCCTTAGAGGCCCTTACTGTAGGGGTAGGTCCTTAGCTAGCTAGGTTAGCTACTAAGAAAGAGGTTAATTAGGCTCTTATATATACTAGGTAGTCTATTAAGATAGAGGGCGAGCTAGGTCGTCCTCTAGCTATAGGCTAGCTTTTTCTTATACAGCCTTATATATAGCCTTTATAATAGAATATCTTTTCTCTTATTTAACGTAGACGCTAATTCTGTAGAGCACGTCTTATAGTCTAGAGAGGAATACCTTCCCTACTTTCTCTAGGTTGTCTATAGTCTAGCCTTTAAAGTCCTAAACGAATTATTTGTTAATGTTTATTGCCCCTACCTTCTATATATCTTAGAAGAATACGTATACCTTTATTCTCTATTAGAGATATAACTGCGTATCCTTCTTTATAGTAGTTACTAGGTTAAAGCTTTCCTTCTATACCTTAATAGGTAGTAATAGAGGGTAGGAGATTATATAGCTATTACTAGCTATAAGGATTAATTTAGCAGGATTTAAATTAGGTTTAGCCTATTAGATCTTAAATTAGGGTTTAGCTCGTTAGAGCTAGAATCTAGAATTTAGCTTATTAAGAAGTAAACTAGGGTTTAGCTCGTTAAGAGTAATAAGAGCTATAGTAGAGCCTAGTATTATTAGATTAAATTAATTAGTATTAATAGGGGTTAATAGGGTTAGCAGGTTTTAGCTACTAATAGAAGTAAGGTATAAGGTAGTACTACTAATCTCTATATAATTCCTAAGTATAAGACTTAATAAGACAACGGAGGGTTTAGAGGTGTAGGTCTTTACTATTCTAGCTAGGGCTTTACTCTACTCTTATAAGCTTTTTTAGCGAAGCTAGGAATAGAGAGCCTCTACAGCGACGTATACAGGTCGCGAGATAATAGCGGATTTAATTAAGCCTGTTAACTAGTTCTAATCTGTAGGTGTATATACTAATAAAGAGGATAATAGAGGGACTACTAATTAGTGTTAGTAGAACTAGTTTAGGTAGTTAGAAAGAGTTAATAGGCTTAAGGGACCGTAGCTATTAGAGCTACTAGGTAATAGAATCTGTATAGCTAGCTATTACCTAGGGCCCGTGTATACTAATTAATATAGCAAACAAGCTTGTATAGGTAATAATAGAATTAATTATTTTTATAGCTATAGCTATAGATAGGGTATATATATGCCCCTTAATTACTAAGCGTTAGCGCTGCCTAGCGGCTATTAGCGGAGGGCCGCTAACCTTGCTAGGCAGCTATTAATCTATAATCTTATCTTATTAGCGATTAAACGCGACTAATGCACTAACGTTTTAATAATAATAAAGAAGAAAGCTACTACTAATAGTAAGGTACTACTATTAATATAGGTATTTATATATAAATATAATAGAGATAGCTACCTCTATAAGTATAAGGCATGTCTAGTTACACGCGGCAACCTATAATAAGCCTATAATAATACCTATACTGCTAAGCTAGCTGTAAGGATCTTTAGGGTAGTAATTACTCTTACTAATTAATTTAATCTAGAGCTTATATAGTACGACGCCCTAAATGCCTTTCTTAATACTAAATTAGATAGGAAGCTTTATATTTATATGCTAGATAGATTCTAGCACTAAGATAGTTAGCTACTATAGGTACTATATGTACTATATAAACTTAAGAAAGCCCTATAGCTGTAGTTTAGAGAGCTAAGTTATATACTATACTTACTAGAGATAAGGTAGGTATTAGAATTTCTATACCTATATACTAATAGGTAGCTAATTCTATTTATCTATATAGATAATATTATTATAGCTTTTTACTAATTAAATTGCTATCTATACTATAAGTTTAAGTATGCTTTAAAGAAGCACTATAACCTTAAGTATCTTAGGCTACTAAGTTAGTTTCTAGAGATTTACGTTATATAAGATATAAGGTTCTATAAACTCTAGTTAATATAGAATACCTATATTAATAAAGTCGCCGCCTAGTTTAGTATTAGGCTAATAGGTTAAAGTTATAATATACTAATAATAAAAAACTAGCTTAAATAGTTACTAGAGGAGCTAAATACTACTTATATAAAGCTATATTAGTAGCTTATTAGTAACTTTAGGTATCTTACCTACTATATATAACTAGACTACTTTAGATACTATATTATTCTTATATACTACCTTATAAATCTAAGAGAAGCTTATATAAGAGCTACTTAATAAGTATAGCTATATATACTCTCTACTAAGTTTCTAGCCCTACAGGCTAAGGCCTATAATAAGAGCGCCTAAAAATATATTACTAACGCGGGTAATAAGAACCCTATCTTCTTTAAAGTATTAGACGCTACCTTTACTAATAAGCCTAATACACGCTGTAGCTTATAGGGATATATATTTCGCCTATATAGTATAACTATTAACTAAAAGTTAATAATATAGCGTTCTATTACTAAGTTAATAACTAAGGTAGAGTTACTAGCTCTATTATTAGCTAGGTTATAAATAAAGAAGTAGACTTAACTCTTTAGGAAGGTATTCTACTTAATAAATAAAACTCTAATACTATAGTGTAATAATTAGTAGACTATTAGTATTACTACTAAGTAAAAAGATAAGCTAAATACTAAGCTAAAGCATATTAATATCTATTAGTTATAGGTGTAATAGGAGGTGTAGGCTAGATAGCTAAATATTACTTAGGTTAATATAAGCACTATACCTACTAATAGCATAATAAAGATCCTTAGAAGATAGAAGTATATAGAGTTTCTAAGGCAGCTACGCCTTATAGATATCTCTGTTCGTCTTTAGCAGATCTAGGGGGTGCAGTACATAGGCTTATAGACCTCTTCTACTCTTTCTTTTATATTTCACCTCTCTGCTACTTACTGCAAGGTAAGGGGGTGTGTGACGGTTGTAGCCTTATATGTAGGACGCCAGTCGTTTTAAGAAGAGTTCGGTATCCAGAGGTTCCGGAGGAGAGAGGGGTACAAAAGCCGCCCCCTCTATCAACTCTCAAGAATCAATGCAGTTCCTCAAGCTTCCACTATACGTGACAAGAGCTCACGGTATAGAAAGGTTGAAGAGAGACATACGACCTGAAGAATGGCCTAAACAGACTATTTGTCTGTTGACTGCAGAGCAAGTTGGCCGAAACTCAGGAGGAAGCCAGAGCAACCGCTGCTGACCTACAGAGATCCACTGGTCCTCTACAAAGATGTAAGACGGCTGCGGTAACGGGACTGAGGGCGATGGCGTGGTAGGAGATGGTAGAGCAATGTCACCTCGATCTGTTTGAATATGCTTCCCGTCTGGCGAGAAGGCCACCGCGCTGACATCTCTAGAGTGGCCCTCGAGCGTGCTGCGGTGCGCTCCCGTCTCCGCGTCCCAGAGCCGCACCGTCTTGTCGTACGAGGCGGAACTTACTGTGTCCGATCTCGTGAGCGTAGCCGCCTGGCCCACAGTCATCCAACTTCATGTAGTTGTAGTCGAAGGAGGATGCCATGCCAATCGGGCTAGAACAGCTAATAACGTGAAGCCTCCAGGTCAGCGCAGTTCATTAATGTAAAGGGGGAGATTTTCAGGTTCAGCGATAGCTCTACGAAGTGGTACCTAGGTAGTTGTTCATAACAGACGCAAAAAGTCTAAAAGACACGCCTAGAACTACCTGCTAGGTATTGAATCCGGAGATACTGATTGAGCTTGAGGCCTGGGCTTACGTACCTGTCTGTGCCCGAGGTACTTCTGAGTGTAATAATGTCTTCAACCAACGTCGGATCGATGCCAACTTCGACGAAGCTCAGGAACGGCAGTCGATCAGTCCATAATTTCATAGCACCAACCCAATCTGCGCCACGTGCGTCTTTTGACGCTTGTGATTCCCATTTGTATGTGACTACGCCTCCGGGCCAGCGATCGCCAGCGTATGGGAAGATGGAGAGAGATCGCTTCTCGTGCGCCTTGGAGTCGTCTCGGCGCTGGTTGTTTCCAGTTGCATAGGAGAGAAGCGTGGCTTCGCTTGCAAAGTTGATATCACCGTCGATGATGGCGATGCCATCTTCTACGTCTGGTGAGGGTCAGCGGCACGTTGACGAGCAACAAGCTCGTGTATCCACGGGACCATGTAACGGACTGTTCTGGACTTACAGTATGATACGCGCTGTGTAACGGGGGCGATGGTGAAATTGTTACTATCTGAGTTGTTCAAGTAGAGGGTTCCAGGCGAGAATTGTATCTCGATAGTTGTGAGGCTGAGGACGGGGTTGTAGGTGCCATTTGTGACATTGGCAAAAATCAGATTGGAGCTGGCTAGACAAGGAAGCAAGGATAGGCCGACGACCAAAGCCTGATACATGGCGGATCAAGTGTGGGGGATCAATCGGCGGCACGAATATGGAACAGCTGATAGTGAAGCAATGAATGCTAGTAGGAATGGGTATGATGGGATAGAAAGAAGTCTATTAGAGGAGAACTATAGACCCGAGATAGATGGATGAAAGGTTACCGGGTCTTGAGATCTCGACTTACCTTGTATCCATTGCAGGCAGAGATTAGAAGCAGAGACCCAAAAAGAGAACCAGGAGCCTCCCCGGCCCACACCCAATGGCCCGGGCCCAGCAGGTCCTGGACCGCTTCGCCGAGGTCTATCACCTTCCCCGAAGACCCACAGTGTTGCTCCGAGTCCATATCACCCAGCTCCACCGCAGCTTCCTCAAGCACCTCAGTCACAAGCTCAATTACCACCTCACCCACCACAGCCAAACCGCATCTCGAACCCCAACTATGGCCCTCATGCTGCGAATGTGCCTCCCCCTCCTCCACAGCCACCTACTGGATTGAACGGCCCACCATCTCAAGGCCCTGGCCTGCCGCCGTACGGACGAATGGCAAGCCCGCCTCCTGAAGTTCGACCCATTGTTGAGAACCGGGCGGGATCTCCACGTAACGGTTACCAGCCTCCCTACCAGCATCACCCTGACCCTTCGTCCGTCAGTGGTATCGCCGGGGGTGCTCCCCCTCCAGCCTCTGCACAGGCTGCCGCTGAGGCTGCCGCCCGTGAGCGCGAAGATCGTCCTCCCACGGCTCCGCCGAAACGCTTACGGGAGTGGGAAGACAACGACCATCTCACACCAAAGCCTCCTACCAATGACGAGAAAAGACAGAAGCTAGACGAGCCTCATAGCCGACGATCCTCTCCGCCTCATCGGATCTCCTCGCCACAAGTGCCACGTCATAGCCCACAGGACGCGCCAGATCCTCGCCGCTTCAATGAAGGCTACCACCCTTCGGAGGCTGCTCATCACGCGCCCGCTCTTCCACCGATGAATGCGGCCCCAGCTTTTCCTCGTGTTCGTCCGCTTAGTCGCTCGTGGACCGAAAAATGAATCAGACTTGCGTACCAGCGCTGACAAGCTCTCCATAAAAGCGCATATCCATTCAACAAAGACTCTTCTTCTGCGTCACAGCGCAAGTTTCCCGATCGGGCAGGAGATGAGCTTTTTCCATTTGATCCCGGTCCCACGAGCAATTGATCTTTTGTGACTAATCAGAGCCCATCTATCCAATAAGAGCGCTGTGAGATGGATTACTATATCGGGTCGGAGATAAGCGCTGCTATTGATCGCGGACGTGCGATAAGGTAACGCGGTGTCTGGTGTCTGGTGTATATGTGGAATGCGAGAAGCAAACCCGCGTCTATATAGCTGGACTATGGAGGAAGTAGATGAACGGGATATGGAGGGAAAGTAGCCAGCCAGCTCATTAGGAACGATTGTCTTCGCTGTATACGGAGGTATGCTGATTCCGTGGTCGATTGTGCAAGTGAGTGCTCTGCAATGATGACGACGAGATTGGATGCACCAGAGCGAAGGGATTTTGCTTCAAGCGTGAATTCGGGAAGTAAAATTTTCTAAAAACAAAAACGATATGGCGAAAATCAAGCGGACGAGCACTGTACTATATCGCCTCCCAAAACTTCAACACTGGGAGTCGCGATCGACGGCCCATGCCCACGACATAGCGCCTTATGCCACTCGGCCATCTCAGATACCTAGATCTACAGTTTTGAGATTTACCTACTCAATCAGAAAGGTTGACATGTGACCATCACGCATCCGCCATATTTTCGTGCCCATCTCTTCGATTAAGCACACGACAACACCATGAACAAATCGCCAGGATCTCGCTCGTTCCTCCAGACAAAACCTTGCGATTTGGCGAGCGGCCGGTGTCGCGAGCAAAAGGCTAACCTTCTACTCCTAAGAATAGAGTATATATAACCGTCACAGCCGGCCTAGCCACCGCAAAGCCGAGTCGAAACCTGCAGTCGAGACGCAGCAGACTCGCCCTGCGGCCTGACCACTCGCCCTCCGTCTTCCACACCTTTCCTCCACCAACTACCCCATCTGGAAAGTTGCGCTGCGATCTAGGGCGAGGGCTGAAGGCCTCGGGTTGGTGGCTGAGCTGGCGGGGGTGCGTGCGTGCGGGGAAGACGTGTGATTCGAGTCGCCCTTTTTCTGGCTGCGATCGATGGATTTTGCGGGATGTTGCCGCTTTGGGTAGGTTAGGAGGGAACAGGGGAATGCGGAGTGCAGATGAAGCATTGCCATCGATTCCTGCCCACGAGCAAGAATAGCAGCCTGGCTAGCATGTCGTACCGGTCGTGTACTGGAGAGTGTATGCGAGAGTCTCAACTCATGTGAACAACGATCGTCGAGGAGAAGAGAGGTATCCTCTGGTGCGCGGTCGCGCGCGACGTGAACAAAAATGCTATGCTGCACATTCACTCGGATTTTCTATTCGCAAATATGCATATGGGGGCACTGTGATTAACTAGGGTTTCTGGTGCGACGGCTCGATTGATGAGGATCTATCATATCCCTATACGAGCGTTATGGTCTGCTCCTCCACGTCTTTGAAAGTATCCGTTTTCACATTGCTCTCATCTTTACCGAAACGAAAAATGCCAATACGGAGATACTCGGCCTCTTCATCATCTGATTTTTGCAGGATCAGCCCCCGGCGCTCAGTGCCACTTGTCGCTGGCGGGAAACCAGGAATTCCCGGTCTCGGAGTATCTAGGACGGATAAGCAGTAAACAGCTCTCGGTCGGATCTCTTTGGAATCACGAACATGAAAGCAATCGTAAGAGACAGGATTGCCGGTTACATCGTCCCCAAGGCTCTCCTTTGGGTGGTCCAGACACGGCTCGATTTCCCCATACCTTAGCATTCTTAGATATAGTGTCCATAGATGCCCCGATCTATTCTGCCGGATGCCCAGTGTAGCAACAACGACCTTGCCGACCACAGTCAAGCGCGCTTTTTTGACCTCTCCGAATGGGTTTTCCCCAGCGAGCTCGATGTGGGCGTCGACCAGCCTGAATTGTTCGACACTGCTGAATGAGAAGGTATCATAATCCACGCCCCTGTGACATCTTGCCCATGACCACGAAGGAGCTCGTTCAGGGAAACAGTCGTGGTCCGAGGCGTGCACCTTCAATCCTGACCACCATAAAAGTCCACGAGCAAGATCTTCCTGCCATAAACCACACAGATAGCGATCTGAGACATATGGGGCACTGATTGACTGCATTGTCGTCGCAAGACCACTTAGAGCAGGAAATAGGTCATTTGGATAGGTCAAATCGCGGCTGGAGTATCCTTGGACCATGGGGTACCACCAGTTGTAAAGATCATGGACTTCCGTGGAAACAGCTCTGGCGGCATCCGCTTGCATCTGGGCTTGCAACTCGGAGTCGACTCTACCGTCTTCGCAGGGAGGTAAGAATGGAATACGTGATAGTAAACGGAGGGGGCCCCCAAGCTTCATCTCCGGTCTCGCTTCGACTCCCGGAACGGCATTCATAAATCGTCTGGAAGTCAGTGTAGTGTATGATACGTCTGGAAAGAAAGCGTTCCTGCATTGTCCAGGCCCGAGAATTCCATGCCGAGCGCTCTACATTCTGGTGGTGACTGGTGGTGCCGAACGGGTACAGAATCAGATCTTCGCGCATCTCGGCCGAGATTGGTGAGGGAAAGGTTATCACGTCTCTTTCTTCCAGTAGCTTGTATCTCAAAAGCCCTTCATGGCTGGTCTTGGCCGAAGTAGCTGCGACGGTGATATAGGCATTCTGATAGATGTCTGCCATCCTTGAGCCCTCTCTTTCCCAGTCTTCCTTTGAATCTTTGAGGATACAGAGAGAATCTATCCAAAGGTAACGAAGGCCTAGCATGCGAGTGACAGTGACGGCATCTTGGAAGTTCTGCGGCATGCTGTGCAGGGTGTTATCGATCCCCTGCGTCACGACAGTGAGTCGGTGTTCTTACCTCTCCCACGTAATCCCTGAACACATGGTTCCAATGTTGGCGGAGGTTGTCCGGAGTGGTGGTGAACCAGGCCCCCAGCAGTGACTGAGCGCCACATAATTCCCATATTGGCCCTTGGATATAACTAGACACGCCTGAACTCCAATTTCAGCAGGTCCTCCAACGTCGATGACGCGAGTCGGTAGCAAATTTGCAAACGATTGGCGACGACATCGCTCATGGGCTTTGTCACATTCGTTGGTCCAGGCCCGAAGAAGCTCTACGTGACCGACACTTGTCCTGTCTAGATTTGGAGGAGAATGCTTGATATGGAGCTTCTTTCCGATCTCGGAATCTAAAAATGTCAACACTGCAAATCTCCCGGCAAATGTATGCCACTTGCTTTGATGAGCGAACAGATCCCACTGGAGATAGTAGTCCGGCCTAAAGTTATCTGCAGAAAGCGCCAAAGAAACAACTTTAGGGGTCGACGTATAAATGTCGTCAAGAAGGTAAGTACTTCCGCTGATCCAAGTTGGGTATTCGAAGTAGCGTTGGGGCTTTTGAGCTTCTCTTAGTAACATAGTACAAAAGGGACATCCTCGTTTCGCAGTAAGCGCAATCTTTGGGCACCTCTGTAAGTTCTTTCTCCGTCTGTATCGACGATGGATCTCCTGGTTACCAGTCCAGGCACCCAAGTAGCCACGGGGCCCGCGAAAAATAGGGATGTCGATTGGAGCAAAAAGCGGCTCGCAAATGTAGCAAAGACTCGGAGAGTAAGGTGTGGTGGTGGATGCCGAATGAGTGATTTCTACACGGGACGCAAGGTGACAGGGCGGGGAGGCGCCTGGTGCGCTCTCCGGGCTGAAATCCTGAGTGAGTTCTCCTTCCATGATGAGATGAATTAGTGAAAAGGGGCCTCACTTGGCCTCGAGCCAAAGCCATGACAGCGAGTAAGCAGCAAAGCGCAGCCTGATCCATGAAGATACGGATTCAGTTCCACGTGACAGCAGCTACTCTAGAAGGGGTTAGCTCATGAGCCTTCTCGACACATCTGATTGGCTCTCTCGATGTGTAGTACCAACGTACCCCCAGATAATGGCTGTCTTGTACTCCGTACGGAGACCTCCCGTGTATCTATACATGTTATGACAAGAGTAACCTTGTATGTTGTTTTTGTTTCACCTAGTAGATATGCAGCCCTAGCAACGTTGCTATGCGCAGCATCTAGCGTGAATTGGGAGCCTGAGTCGGATGCAGACCAAACATAATGTGCGACGAGACCTAATTCGAAAAAACTCCCATCCGCTTTTCGTAAAATATCCTTTTAGACCAACTCGATCAGCATATCATTCGCTCTTCTAGTACAAAACCATGCCCAGATTCAAGATGACCTTCAGTTCTTCGACCACGAGAATCCAAGCACCGACCTGCACCAACCATCGAGTAACAAACCCCCCAAACTCATCGATCACAAAGGCAATCCGCTGAACACGCCGAAAGCGCCGGTTCGCGCTCGGCGAAGTTCGCTGGACAAGTGTCAGATTGCGCCGAGACGGCTTTTGCTTGTTTTGCGTCTTATTACTGGATTGGGTAGGAAGATGGCGGGAAGTGTGGGTTTCGTTGAAACGCGATGTCAAAAACTCGCTATGCTTGATTTGGTTCCATTCCTGCCAAGTGTCCCGTTCTATTTTCGGCGCGTCTCGTCCGCTTTTGCGTCCAGCTTTCGCGCCTCCGTTCCCAGCACCCTCACACTGAGTAGCTATGGACCCAGCCAGCCAGGCGCTAGCGCAACATCTTCCTCTAAATGTGTGCAGAACATATGCTGCCCTAGCAGATCACAGTGATGGACGTGTGTCCCGCACAACTCTGTGGTATCGTGCGAAGGGACGACCCTTAAGACAGACAAAGGCCCAAAACTAGCAGTACCTCACCCCGTTAGAAGAGAAAGCTTTTGTACAGCACATATTACAAACCGCTACTCTTAGATTTCCTTTACGAATTAAGGACATCCCTGCCCTAGCCTTCAGCATCGCCCGCCAGCGATCCGCAACGAAAGTGATCAAGCCGCTGAACAAGAACTAGCCTCAGGCATTCGCAAAGCGCCATCCAGAACTCGCGCGGAGGAGAACCAGGGCGATGGACTAGAGTTGTCACGACAAGAACATATATAACAAGGTCATATCCTAGTTTAAGGTGATTAGACTAGAGCTTAGTAGGCCAGACGCAGGTTACCTGCTAGAGAATGTCTATAACATGGACAAAACAGGAGTTATGCTTTCTATGCTAGGCTCAGTTACCGTTCTTATAGGTAAGGATAACCTACGAGACTACAGAGGCGCTAGTGTAAAACGGACAATAGTAACTGCCATTAAGTGCGTTTTAGCAAGCGGTGAGTATCTTAACCTAATAATTATCTGGCCAGCGTCTACCCATTAGAGCAACTAGACAACGTACCCCACCCCTAGGTGGGTCTATGCATGGTCTGAGTCAGGCTATAATGATTCCTACCTCAGCCTAGAGTAGATAAAGCGAGTATTTGACCCCCAGACTAAAGCACGAGCTAACTAGAAACTACAGATGCTAATATGTAATAGCTTTAGCACACACGAGACCCTTAAAATCTTAGAGTTTTGCTTTGAAAACAAGATCACTTTATGCTAACTCCTCTCCCATACCTCTTACAAGCTCCAGCCCTGCGATGTTTCAGTCTTTAGCCCGCTAAAGACGGCTTATCGCGACAAAGTAGAACGCCTCTATTAAGGAGGCGTAACTATAGTCAACAAGGAGCATTTTACTACCCTATACCACCCTGCAAGGGAACGGGCGATGACCAAGAAGAATATACTAGCAGCGTAGGCCAAAACTGGCTTGTTTCCTTTTAACCTAGACAGAGTACTTAGAGACATCACGAAACCTGCTGCTGAGCTACCTACAGCGCTACCTATCCCCACTACAGAGACCGCATCCCATCTATAATGCGAAGTTGTTCAGACGCTAGTAACTCTAGTATCGTTAGAGGCTCTTACATCGCTACTTACCCTAATTAAATAAGATCCTCGTGATGAGACGAGTGCAAAGCGCCATCAGAGGCTTGTTTAGAAGCCCGCTAATGCTGCTAAAATGTCCTTTTCCTAACAGGCGCTTGATCAGGACCAGATTCAGCATTTAACGAAGATTAACGATGAATCTAAATCCCGCCGCAAGACGAAGTCCTATATTCTTGGGAAAGCGAGGGTTCTGGGCTACGAGGACATCGAAGCGGCGCGGGCGAAGCGTGCTGAGCAGGAGGCGAGTAAAGAAGCCAAAGGCAAGAGGAAACCAGGTCGGCCGAAGCGCATGACATTAGAAGCAGATGCGGCGACCATGGAGACGAAAAACCGTAAAAGGCATAAATGTACAAATGTTACGCAAGAGGCAGAGGAAGTAATCGTGCAGACAAGCAAAGCACATATTGCAGAAGAGAGTGCGCCACCACGTTATAGAGCCCCGGTGGCACGCATGTACTAGCTGCGGCTAGCTTGCTCGCGCAGCCGCGATGTATCTAGTTTCAACATGTAGGAGTTATGGACTTGCATCGTAGGAAAACTGAAACTCGCATATCGTGCTTGCCACCTCAGCGTCATGCCCGCCGTCCTGCGCTGTTGAGATTTCGCTGCCAGGCTCATGCCTTTCGTGACCTTTGCGACTTGTATATAGCCACTGTATAAGCTCGCGATCGATGCCCCGCTGCTGTCCTACCGCTATTGTGTCGCTATCTGCTGCCTCAAAGCGTCACAATCGTCCGTAGCATCGCTGGTCCGTAGCATCACTGGCCTTAGGCGGGCCGTGCTGCGCCCTAGCCTACAAATGTAAGGATGCAGCCACGAGCCAAAAGAGCCAAAAGCGATATATTATCTAATGAATATATACCGTATTGAAAGAACACGGACTTGCTTCGGCGAGAGTCGATGGTCGCTATGATTGGATAGCTTCCGTCCGAGGTACCGACAGGGGCTGCGAACCTGCATGGAATGCGTGCTACTTGCTGCCTTACGGCTAAATAATACTCCTTACCGATACGATTTAAGTCTTAGGCCTAGCTACAAACGCTTAATAGGTTGTGGGAGCTGTAGATGCATTGCGGTGGCTCTCTTAGGAGCACCCTCGTTTTGGCCATATATACAAACCTTTGCTAATTTAGGGAGAAAGCATCATCGTAATAGTAATTTTTATATTCAAAGTATATTAGAGATACAGAAGTAGCCATAGTATAGGACCCTACGAAAATAGTGCATTATTCAAGAGGCGTGCTGACCGCATTTAGCTTTAAAGTCAAAGTACCAATTTTTGTCCCGTTACAGTGGTTGTTCCGTTACGCGTGGATGGACGTTATTGGTGCTCTAAAGTATTTTAACCACACCAACACAATAGGTCACACAGATGCAGGAACGACAGATCACTGCCCAGGACGTAAAGTCAAGATTGGTGGTATCTTCCCAGGCAGATGTCGCCCTGGAAAAACTCCGTTCCCGTATTGTAAGAAGCATCAAACATACTGCCCTCGTCATCTGGCTCCGAAAACCATGTCACTCCCAGCGAGGTTGGTTCATGGGTACTTAAGCCTTGCTAGTCCTGAATTTAGCTTTCCGCCCACCAGCTGTAGTGCCCTAAGTCGCACATTCACTTAATGATGCTTCAACTGCAATATTTTAACGCAGGACTTACTGCGTAAGATAATTTAGTCTGACATTAGCTACTTATTACGTTTTACCAGTTGCAACTTAATATATTCACCAACAACTTTGACAGGCGCGTATTACGACAGTTCTCTCCTTCGACATCGGCCTTTGTTTATGACTCCAAATCACGCCGCGTGGACCATAATTGAATTCCCAAACGAGTACCTGGGGATATCTCGTCCCCTATCTTTGTGCGCGGTCCGCAGTTGCAGGGACGCATATCTACGTATTAATGGCACGTTATTCCCCTATCGCGCAGATATTTTTGGGGGGTGGTTCCCACATTACAGCGCAGTAGTGATCGAACACATTGTTTTGCGCGTTTCGGCTTCACGCGAGCAATGCTTGCCTTCCGAGGTTTTCAGGACATTGTTCAGCTCCGCAGCGGGATACAGCACTGGAGGGTGCATATGCGCTGTTGCAATTCATGCAGAAGTATCAACCCTTTCGTTTCAGCCATGGTTACTGCGCAGTCCGAAAATCTAATAATATTATGACCCAGGCTGTGAGTGCAATGTCTGAACCCGTGATGAATCGAATGGGGCGTATTACCAATGAAACTACCAAATAAGGAGAATACAAGGAACAGCGCATAAGCCGTAAAGATTTAGCCCAATTGACTATTGGTAAGCTGCGAATAATAGGCTTCCAGCTCCAAGACTTATGCCAATTTCCCCATGCCCACTCCACTAGCCCGCAATCATTTTGTTCTCGTATATGACTGCCTCAATCCAGCTAGTCACGTAAGACCAAGCATGAGGCTGTTACATCTCAGCCATAATGCCCATGTGGTCCCCATGTGCTTTGCTAAATGACTAAGTGTGGACGAAAATACATCAAGTTCTGATCTACAGGGTCCTCGACGCTGATTGGCGAAAATGCGGCGCTAGCGGCTTGTCGTGGGGCTGATGCTGATGTTGGGCTCGGCAGCATCCTCCACCCCACCCGCGCCACACTGTTGAGTAGCACCAACATCGTGAACGTTCCGTACGTATGCTCTCGGCTGAAGGATTGATGAGATGTATAAGAGGAAGAGGAAGATGGTTTCCGACAATGAGATCATTCCACTCTGTACATCTCGCACATCGACACTAATACCAATACTACACACCTTCGCTTTCATTCTCCTACACAAGACGGTCGCTTCTCGAAGACTTTCGGTTTCATCCAGCCTTAAAGTTACCTTTACTTCAACATCGTCTTGACAATGCGTTCTTCCACGACTTTCCTAGCTGCTGCTTCCCTCCTCAGCCTCGCCGCAGCTTCCCCCTTGGAGCGTCGATACTACGACTGCACAGCACCTCAAGTATGGCACACGTGCTGGGACGGTTGGCAAGGTTGCTGCTCAGTAACCCCCTGCAAAGGCCCAGCAGAGGGCGTCAAGAGCTACTGCCCTGACACCGAACAACCGCCATCCGGTACTCCTGGAAATCCTACTCCACCTTCAACACCACCCACAGCCTGCAGCCCTGAATCAACACCATCACCAACCCCAACAAGTCTGGAACCGGATGTTGAGTGGGTTGGCCAGACCGGCTGCAAAGAAGACAACTCCAACTGCCACTGGGCCCCTCGCTTCTTCATCATAAAAACCGATAACGAAACATATACAACCTACAACCAAACCTTCCAATTCCACGTCCGAAAAGACGCCGGACCCGAAGGCGGTCGCCACGATAGCATCGCCCTCTTCACCGACATCCCGGACACGGTCACAAAGTGCCGCATCGCATGGTACAAGCCGGCCCAAGGAATCTTCTACGGCACATACAGCGACGGCGCTATGAACATGAGCACTCTCGACCTAGGTGATCGATCCTTTGAGGAAGCGGTCGGCGGCGAGGTCAGCTACGCGAGTACCAAGGAGCTCATTGCGGGAGAGTCGTCACATGGCGTGCTTGATTTGGGCAATTGGGGGAGGACCCTTGGCGGCAAGGCGCTTGACAACGGGCACGACGCTTTCGATTGTGCTGGAAGCGAGCTTGCGGTTCATTTCGCGCTTAATGCGCCTGGGGCTGAGGGGAGCGTTACTGTTGATCAGGTGTCGAAGTTGGGGACCAACAACAATGGGTTTGTGCAGAGGGCTGGGTGGTACCTTCAATATGTGTGATGCGCTGAGATCTTTGGATACGGTTTTACATGCATGGGTGGTTTGGAGTAATGCGGGGCAAGAGGGATAGAGCATCGGTTTTGTACTCGGAATTTTCTTCGCCCTCATTTCACATTGATTATATTAGCATAGACTAGCGACCTCACTCTAATTCCATGTTTCTTAATTATCGTATCACTGTTCAACTGATTGCCTGGCAGCGCTGCGGGAAGATGTAGACTTGCCGGTTACCTTGCATTTAATCGGAAGTCTGTCACTGCAGGAGAACGCTCGGCAATCGAGGCGAGATTTTCGGACACCGAAAATATATCGCAGTATTTGGTTTAAAAGCTATTTGCGGTACTATGATACAAGGACATAGTAGCATGTAGTCCTACGTGTTGTCACATATACATTCACTGTTGCATTCGTTGGTCACTGGATATAGTGATAGGGCAAATGGATGGAGTAGAATTGGGTATCGCCAGGCCTCTAATTGGGCCAACACATGGTAAACAGCGCGTGCTCGCATTAGAACTCGCTTCACATCACTCTTGGCGTTATCCTGACGATTATGGGCTGCTTCTCCACGAGCACGAATGTCCTTAGATCTTCCCAACGAACTTCCTTGCCCTTGACAGCCTCCATATCAAATGTGAACAACAACTTCGAAAGTATGAGGCGCATCTCTGCCCACGCCAGATGCTGACCCATACAGTTGCGGGGACCCATGCTGAATGGTTGGATGGCTTGTCGATCGTCGTGGTAGTAGGGAGAGTTGGAGTCGGTGGAGGCGTCGGGCAGCCATCTTTCGGGTGCGAACGAGGTGGGCTTGTGGAAGTACCCTGGGTCGCGGTTGAGAGTGTATGCTTGGATTGATACGGGTGTCTAGATGCAGGATTAATCAGTCTCTCAGTTTTTGAAGGAAACACTGTGTTTGACTTACACCTCCTGGTAGCCATGTTCCGCAGACCGTATCGCCACCTGGCGGGACTAGCCTGGAAAGCACCCATGGTATTGCTGGACAGAGTCGTAAGGATTCGTGAATGACTGCATTAAGATATGGCAAATTCTTGACAGCCTCCAGGGTTATCTGCTCCCGGGTTTGGAAGGCCGAGCGTACTTCTTTGGTGAGTCGAGAAAGCTTCTCAGGGTGGGCTATCAGTTCATTGAAAGCCCCACACAAGGTTGTAGCAGTGGTTTCGCTCCCTGCGGTCGTGAGGACCATGAAGGTGGCACTGATCTCATCAGCCGACAAGCCTTTCTCTCCAGAACGCTGCTGATTGACGTGAGACATGAGGTCCGGTCGCGACATTTCCAAGTTCAGTCTTCGATCTACTCTATCCGCAATGTGCTGGTAATGATCGGCTTGCATCTTTTTCAGCGACGGAGGAATGCATTTCATCAGTATGAACTCGACCAGAGGGTAGAAGCGAGCAGCGGCGACGAAGGAGGCCGCTTTCACGCTGTTGAACAAGAGGGCAATCCATGGGTGGTATTCCGAGCTCTCCAGACAGGTGAAGGATTCTCCAAACCCAAGGTCGCCAAAAATATCAAAAGCGGCGAAGTTCATCCATGGACAGATGTCAAGCTCGACGCCTTTGCCCGGCGCGGCTTCTGTCCGCTCTGCAATGCGCTCCACCAGGAGGTTGACATACTTCTGTATAAAAGGCTCTTGGGCTTTCAGGGCGCGGGGAGTGAAACCGGGTGCGAGGGTTTTGCGAATCTTTGCGTGTACGTCGGGGCTGATCGCATTGATGATGGAGTCTGGGTGGTCTGGCTGGGCTTTCCACCACAGCGGATCCTTCAGAAAGGGCTGGTGGCCTGGGCGGGGTTGGTGGATATCAGGCCAGGCGTCCTTTGATGCGAACGTGACCTCGTTCGGCGCGACCCTCAGCACTGGGCCATATTTCCGATGCATGCGTTCGAAGTCGTGGATGATAGTGCCACGAAGCAGGGACCGAATGAAGGGCAAACGGGAGCATGCCCAGCGCGAAGGACCGGGCACACGAGAGAGAGGGTGGAAGTACAGGTTATACACAATTCTGATGACGGGGTACTGGGCACGTTAGCATTGCGCTTCGCCCCACCACAGACCAGATTGATGGCTGCGTACCAAAAGAAGCAAGCCGAAGGACATCAAGACAGGATGTCCAGCGGCGAAACCGCCCTGGTACGTCTCGGCAACCATTTCTGGTGGTGCAAGACGACACTCGTGGAGTCCGCGTAGTGTATGTTTGCGGGAACTAACACGGCGCGGGGGCGTAGCGGGTTGGTGGCCGTAGACCCTTTGTGCTTTCCTCGCCCGCGTGCTGACGTAAGTCGCGTCTCAGACGTCGCGGACGTCGCGGTCGTCGCAGTGCGGCACAGCAACAAGTAAACAACCTGTAACATGTGAGCTGCACGAATGCGGCTCGGAATCCCGCCAACAATTCCATCACTCCTGCTCCATTCGCTTGGTTCTCGCGCGAGACTTGCTCCTAAGCGCCAGCCCGCATGCAGCCACGGCAGCCTGTGAGTCTCCAGCCGGCGGCCCGTCCCACTCACTCACCTTCTTCCCCCGAGCAGCGACACGACGTATTCCTATGCCGGCAAAACTGCGGCCGACGAGTCTATAGGCTCGCACTGCGTCGACAGTATATAGGCGGATGGGAGTCGGCCTTCTACAAGGGCCCTCGAGGAGCGACATCCCAAGACGACCCGTGCGGATACGCCATCTTCAGCAAGGGTGTATTCCAAACACGGCGCCACCTCCACGGCGACGAATCAACGGCTCGCGGGATACCCCAGGAACGAATCAGCGTGCCGCTCAACGTCCCCACCTTCCTAGAATGTCCGCAGGCACCTCAATTTCGACTTCCCGCTGCATGTCGCTAACGCGGTCATTGTAGTACCGCATAATCCGGTATACACAGCCTAAAGCCAACAGATATGCACATCCTTTCCCAGCCAAGTGCTGGGCTAACACTGCCCTGGCTCGAATCCTCTTTGTCCTATTCTTTCGGCAATCTCGTTAATCAGACAAGCCACATCGAGGAGCAATAACCTATCGATCCCGCCCGTGCTAATGAAAGATTACGAGGCAGGTCATTGCAGAAACCGCGAATTGACATGCATGGCATGGCCGCCTCCCTGGACCCCTTCGCCGTTGACGAATCGTATATTCGCCGATAAAGCTGTCATGTGTCTCGTCGTCGCCTTGCCGGTCAGATAATAGGCGGCCACCACCTCTCCTTACCCCAGCTCGGTCCGTCCAACACTCCCTCGATCGCGTTTCGCGTCGCCTGTCCACACCATGGCCACTGGATACCTCGGCGCTCTCCCTCCGCCGCCAGGCGTCGAACCCAACTTCGATGATCCGCCAAGTCAGCTCTCCGCTAACATTGCGCTCCACACCGTCTGCCTGACAGCTGCAACCTTGGCGGTCGCGATCAGGCTGTACACTCGGACTATAGTCACCAAAAACAAGCTCGGAATCGATGACTGTACCGCCCCCTCTGCCCATAGACGATTCACTGTTGCTAACAGCACGTTGCAGTTCTCTGTCTATTTTCCTACGTATGTCGATTCGACCAGTCCCCCCACTTCAATGCTGATATGCGATGCTAGGCCCTCACAATCACATTCTCCGGATTGATGATCACATGTACGTTGCGAAAGCTCGTTTCGACCTTGCCTCGGTCACTAAGCGGCACCTCCAGGTTACCAATGGGGCATAGGACGGCACATGTGGGACGTACCAGCGCTATGGATTCCAGGCGCACTAAAGGTACCATCGGCCCCACGTCTTTGCGTATGACGATGAATCTCACAGAACCTGTAGTACTTCACCATCGCCCAGTACATCTTCCAGGGCCTTTCATGCGCGATCAAGCTCACATTCCTGTTCTTCTTCCACCGCGTCTTCTGGGCACAGACGAAACTAGCCTACTTCATCTACTTCGGAGTCGTATTCGTCGTCTGCTCCAATGCCGGCTTGCTCTTTGCGACCATCTTCTCATGCTCGCCCGTCGCTCGAGCCTGGAACCCGATGCTCCCAGGCCATTGTGTGTCGCCCAAAATCCTACCGTATCTTTCAGGCGGCCTAAACCTGGCGACTGATCTTTACATTTTTGCTCTGCCGATGCGGCCCTTGTGGCAACTCAACATGCAACTTGAACGAAAGATGAAACTGGTCGCAGTGTTTGGTCTAGGAAGCTTGTAAGTGAAGTCGGCTCCGACCCCGATCCCAGTAGAGCAGCATACTGATCAGTACCTAGCGCCTGCATCGCAGGGCTTGTCAGACTCGCGAAGACGCCGGTACTCTACAGCAGCCTCGACGCGTCATGGAACATTTCCGAAATCGCGATCTGGGCGTAAGATGCTCCCCTGACAACGAGCGTATCCCATACTGATACTGTTTAGGGTAATAGAGGTCAATATCGGGATCATCTGCGCTTCGTCGACCACGTTCCCCGCGTTCGTCGACCGCCATTGCCCTAAAGCGATACGCGGCCCCCTCGCTCGGCTGTGGTCGTATGCCACGAGCCGCAAGACCACACCCACTGGGAGCGCGAAGACCACGTCTGGTCAGTGCGCTGCAGGACCTGCACCAGCTCAAACCTGGGCACCGCACGATTTTGTCGAGTTGAGCGACGCCGATGGTGCTAGCGCGCGGAAGACCATTTCAAAGGGTTCAGACCGCGTGTACGAAGAGCAACATGCCTAAGGTGCCGTTGTAAATCTACCGAAATACTTGACAGCCAAGAAAAAAAAAAGAAAATGTCGCTTCATGTCCAACTTTTCAACCGCATCACTCAGCCCCTCCATCAACACTCCTAACCACATCCTCAAATATCGGGCTAAAAGTATGGTAGTATTCATCTTTGACCTTTACATCAGTCAAAAACAACCACTCTGCCCCCTCCTGCACCTGTTCGACCACATAATCCAAAACCCGCTTGCTTAGGTCCGGCAGCGAGTGCAGGATAATGGCTAGTTTAGAGCGCCGAACTTTGGAATGCTGGAGCGCATCGAAGTTCTCGCGGAGCAGAAACTTGTCGAATGTCTCTTCGAAGACGACGGTGATGTCGGTGAGGTTGATGTAGGAGTGTTGCAGGAGCTGCTTGTCGCTGATGATGCTAGGAGCGAGGAAGCCTGGGTTGTGCACTGAGGACGCAGGTAGATTAGCACTGACGCCGACTTCCCTCCTACAACGTAGAGACCGAACTCACCAACAAACCGATCTCGAAACCTCGTCCCGTTCTTCACCGCTCTACTCGCTTTCTCCAGATACCTATACGCAGCCAGATCATACACACTCGGCGTCTCATCAAAAAACACGCCATCCGTTTTCAGCTTTGTATTATTAAACACCTTGGGCCAGTCTGCCCAGGCATTCACATCGGCCAGCACGTCGTCGATGGCCTTAGAAGTGTAGTTAGTTGCCACGTAGCCGAGCGTGCGGATATTGCCGAAGGATTTGAGCTTAGGGATCTCGTTGAGGTAGACTTGGTCGGGGCGCGAGCCGCGGCACGGACCGGAGCACGGGTTTATGATGACGGTGAAGGAGATGTCGGGATGCTCGGCGGCGCTGTGAGCTGTTAGAATGAGGGTTGAGGGGTGGGGGTGGGGACGGACGCTGTGTAGAGGGGATTCCAAGCGCCGGCCGAGGGGTATATGTAGAGGGGGAGGAGGATGGACATGGTTCCCTCTTTGTCGACTCGGGCGTGTAGCGAAAGCTTTCTTTTTCCAACTGAAGAGGAACGTCAAAAGAACACGACGAAGAACAAAAAATCCAGGTTGAAAACCTAATATCTGAAAACGGAAGTAAATCTAGGTACAAGTGCCGCAGGAACGGCAAGTCCATCTTTCTAGGGCATTCCTCCCGCGATCGACCATGCGCTGTCATATCGCCAAATGGGAATCTCGTCAAAGAACGCGTGTGCAGCGAACAGATCTGCATGTCTTCGGCGGGCCTTTTCCGAGGACATGGAGGTGCCACATAGTACGTTGGAGATTGAATGCAGATGTCATCTATCGTGGGCTGGGGGTGGAGAATAACCGGACAAATCGACGACTACCAACCGCTGTCCGCATTGGATGGGAGTAACGGCAGGCGTCATACGGCTACACAACCGACAGTACTCAAGACATGTCTGAACAATCACTATGAACCAAATCTACAATACTGCTCTGACCTCAGCAATCTGCCTTCGTCCCGCTGCCTCTCTCCCAGCCTTGCCAAGTTCAGCCTCAACCTCGGCCCACCTCTTCTCGACATCCTGCTCACATTCGTATGTGAGCAACCACTCTCCCACGCCCTGCCATCGCCATGGGAACGGATCACTGCCCTGCTCCAGCCCCCTCTCCGCCAAGTCTCCCCGTCCCACGCGCCCTTTTCCGTTGAAATACGAAAACCTGCGCAACAGCCGATCACGTTCATCTCGCTCCGGCCCATCATGAATATGGTAGAGATGTTGCTGCAAGTTTCCTCTCGCAACCACCTTCTCGGTCCGCCCGCGCCGGCACCTCTCATACACCTCCAACGCCTTCCTCTTCTCCGCGTCACTTATCCCCGCCATCCTGCCCAAACACAAACCCAGCACGTGTCCGTCTTCCAGACTCATGCCTGCACCAGACGCCAGGTAAGGAAGCGTAGCATGCGCAGCATCACCTAGCATAGTAAATGCACCGTTTTCATGGCTCCAGGTGGGATTGAGGTTCGGTCTAATGCATAGGCGCCACTTGCACACGGATTCGCACAGCGCGAGCAGCTTGGGGATGCGCGGGTCCCAGTCTTTGTAGAGAGCGCGCATTTCTTCGACGTCGCCGGCGAGCGTTGAGGCGCCCGCGGGCATGTCGTCGGGAACGAGGAGGACCATGTTGAAGAGTTTGCCGCCGCGGAGGACGTAGTTGACTGTTTCCACCCTTAGTGCTGGTCTCAACTTGATCATGGTCGTAGGCATTCCTAAGTGGAGCAAGACTACAGAACTCACCAGCATGCGCATCAGGACCCATCCAGTAATTCACCTGCGGATCCTCGACAAACCCCCTCAGCTCTGGATCCTGCATCATATCTTCCGTGTTGAGCAACAACCGGTATGCCAAATCACCAGTCAAAAGGGGCGGGTCTGGATGACCTAGAAGAATCTCTCGACACCGACTATTGATGCCATCGGCGCCGACAATCAGATCTGCCCGCTTTCTCATGCCATCGCCTAGAATCGCTATCGCTACGGTCCGGCCGTCCGAAGCGTGCTCATACTGTACATCTACCACCCTACTGTTCGTCTCAATCGTCGCACCGAGCTCTTTTGCTCGCTCGAGGAGTTCCATATGCAGATTCGCGCGGTGGAAGTCCAAAAACGGGGTACCCAGCTCTTTCTCATACTCATGAAAATTCATGCTTGCGATCGTCTCACCCTTCCATCCTAGGTAGTTGCATTGTTTGGGTCGGGTGGCGTGTTTGGAGAGAGCAACTTCCATGCCCCATGATATGAGCACTCTCGAGGCGTTGGGCAGGCACTGGATGCCGGCGCCGACTTCGGCGATTTCGTGGGCAGCTTCGAGGATGGTGACGGTGTGGCC
Source organism: Lentithecium fluviatile CBS 122367 (assembly GCA_010405425.1). Classification (NCBI taxonomy): domain Eukaryota; kingdom Fungi; phylum Ascomycota; class Dothideomycetes; order Pleosporales; family Lentitheciaceae; genus Lentithecium; species Lentithecium fluviatile. The sequence continues at coordinate 51,206 of MU005587.1, forward strand.
GGAGAGCAGGATGGATATGGCGGCCCCCAGGCCGCCAAGACCGGCTCCGACTATGATCACCTAGGATTGTCAGTAAGAGAAACGGGCTGATCGGAATGATGCTGCACCTACATTGAGCCTGCTGTCTGCATGTCTCTGTTGCGGCTGGATGACGGCGGGTTTCGCAGGAGCCATGATGTCTGCTCTGTCTTACGCACTGCTCACAGGCGTATGAGTTGAATCGATCTCAATCAGGCTGGTGTCGTCTATGGAAAGTGCTCTGGGAAGGCTGGTCACACTGTTGCCATACTAGCCCGCACTTGCCCGAGTACGATGTGAATGCCGGCAGCTAGGCTACACAGGCTACATAGGTCACCCTCGCATCATCCGACGGCTTATCTGGGCGCACATCACTGAGGCGCTGCAGCTGGGGAAGATGGGGTGGTGGTTTCATTGGTTGCAAAGCAAGAGTGGAGGGTTGGGGAAGTACGAGTGGAAAGTGGGGTAGGTACTGGCTTCCTGCCGTGTTGGCTTGTTGTAGACGGAACGGATTCCGAAACTCGGAACGAAATACATCATGACGCATTTGGCGTTCGTTAGGATCGCGTTCATGCAAGCTGGCATCTCATCTCATTTCATCTTTGGGGTGCATGCCGCACGGCATGGCTAGAATCCTGGGTTGTAGGCTGTCCCCTCCGCCTGCTTCTTCAAGATCTCGCCTGGGGGTGCCGGCATCTTCGCGCCCTTCGGCACCGGGTTCTTTTCCTTGAAGTCGTCGCACATCTGCTCCATGGTGACCCATTCGACGCCCTCGTGCTTGTTGATGTGCTCAATGATCCTATGGAACGTCAGCTTTGCACCTCGTGAACGCTAGCATACTCACCTCTCGTGCATGAGAAGGACATGCGGCCGTCCAGACACATCCGGATGGATCGTCATCGGAAACACAAAGTCATCATACTCCCGATAGAAGTAATCGAAGTGGTCCATCCAGATGGCCTCCACGTCCCGCGGGTTCACCCAGCCGTGGCTGTTCGCCGCCTTCTTCATAAACATCATCGGCGGCAGGTCGTCGATGTACCAGCTGCCCGGGATTTCCACGAGACCCGTTTCCTCGCCCTTGACCAACGGCTTCATCCAGTCCTTGGCCTGCTTTGAGTAGTCGATCTTAGTCCACTGGTCACCCGTGCGTAGCCAATAGCATCGATGGTCCTCGTGCGACATGCTATAAAAGTCAGAGGGCCGAGCCAGAAAATGAGACTAACGTTACTTACCTATGGTCATATTCGATGCCGTAGCTGAGCAGAAGCTCGCAGCCCTCCTTGGACGTCTCCCACCAGGGTGCGACGCTGCCGCGCGGGGGCTTGCCACAGAAAGCTGTGAGCATCTTGTATGTCTTGTCGAGCACGTCACGCTGCTGCTCGAACGTCATGTCTACCGGGTTCTCGTGCGAATAGCCATGAAGACCAATTTCGTGGCCAGCATCTCGCACCGCGGCGCAATCTGCAGGAAAAGTTTCAAGTGAGTGGCCCGGTATAAACCACGTAGCTTTGATCTTGTACTTGTCGAATAGTTTCAGCAGGCGCTGTGTGCCCACCGTTCCCGCCCATAGACCTGCTCGTCGTTAGACCAGCGCACCGTCTGAGAAAAGCTGTGACGCACCTCTACTAATGTCGCTCGTCGAGTCCTCTCCGCCATAGGATCCGAGCCACCCCGCAACGGCATCAATGTCCACGCCATAGCTCACGAGGACGCGTTTCTTGCCCATGTCGAAGTCTCAGATGGTCCGGCGACGGTGCTTTGAGGCATGCAGGAATGGCTCGGGAAAGTTTGGTCGAGTAAATAACGGGAGCTCGAATGCGGCAGGAGCTACCCCTCTCTTAGCTTCGGGGATGGACGTCAACTGGTAGCACGGCAAACACGACATCTGGACTGCCAGCTGGAAGGTGGGGGTCAGAAACGGCGTCACCGCTGCACGATAACCATACGAGCCAAGCGTTCAAGGTACTGGACTGACTGAACTATTCATCTATATGCCGAGATATGACCACCAACAGTAGATTTTATGGGCTACGCAAACGCCGATGCCATGCAGATTACAACAACTAATGCCTCCAAATGGACCAATGCCAATCACGTGTCGCGCATGAACTGCTCGTAGTAGCGGTCCAGCCACCTCACAGCGCTGGCTCCGCTCTCTCGACTGCCATCCGACCATCGTCGAACGGTGCCGACGTAACCATCTGGTCGGACATTTACCACCACGACTTCGCGGTCGTCCAACCCGTCCAACCACTTCTCCATACACGTCTGGCCGCGAGTGTCCTTCTCCGGCACGTCATCGAGGTAGAAGGTCCACCGTGATTCACGCAGCACTTGAGGAAGGTCCTCGAGCTCGATGTTGCGGCGGTCCATGTCCGTCACCAACGCATAGGTGAAGATGCCGCTGACAGGAGTGTACCGCTCGGGGCACACGAACTGGTCATGAGGGGCCGCGAGAGGCGGCTGGGTCGTGTACGAGGCGTTTCCAGCCATGGTCATACGACCCACGTACGAAGAAGTGCTCTGATGCGCAGCACACAACGTGTCCAAGAACGGCAAGGCAGCGTGTACGTCCTTGGTGAAGAAGTAGATGCGGAATTGGCCAAGAGCGGGTATGTCGGTCTGGATGTCGACCGGGTTCGCGTCGATGAAACGCGTAACCATGGCGGGAGGGAGGAGGAAGCCAGGCGTGAGGTGTCCGCGGTGGTACCCGCTGGACTGCACGTTGAGCACATTCGGCTCATAGCTCACGCCGTAGCCTGAGATGAAGGCTACGTTCTTAGCGAAATTGGCGGCGAGGGCTTTCGGGTCGCCCGCGGCAAAGGCATTGGCGTGCTCATAGTCGAAGTTGATGAGGTCCTCTGCAATCTTCTTGCGCTCCTGTTGGTACGTCTCCATCAGGGCCGGCTTGGAAAGGTTGCGGACGGCGAAGTTGAGCTTCCACGCCAGGTTCCACGAGTCGTGCATGGACGTGTTCATGCCCTGCGCCGCCTTGGGCGAGTGCGTATGGCTGGCATCGCCCGCAATGAAGACGCGCCGGTCGGTGTCTGTGAACCGCGCTGCTACGCGCTGTCCGATCTGGTACCGGCCAAACCACTCCACGTTTCTCCACTCCAGCCGGTACGGCACCATGATCTGCTGGGCCCGCTTTTGCACGAACTCCTGCGTGTGACGCTCCTTCATGTGTGCCTCGGCCGAGTCTGGCTTCAGCTCGATGTAGAGGCGGGTGAGGTTGCGCTCGCGGGGGATCATCAACACTGAGCCGTACTGCTCCGAGTGCACCACAACCTTGCTCCAGATGTCGGGGAAGTCCGTGTCCAGCACGCCGTCCAACACGGCCCAGACGGCTTCAGACGAGGCACCCACGGGCGTCGCGTTGGGGATGGACCTGCGCACCAGCGAGTGGGCGCCATCGCAGCCCACGAGGTAGCGCGTCGCATACGTCTTCTTCGTCTGGCCGTCCAGGGTGCAGTGCACCGTGAGGGGGCGCACCATGTGTGGCGTGTATTCGAAGTCGGCGAAGGCGGTGTTGCGCACGACGGACGTGCCGCGCTCGTTCAGGTCGTCCTCGAAGAGACGCTCGACCATGCCCTGATGCACCAGGAGGATGTACGGGTCCAGCAGGTCGACGACGGACCCGGGATAGTGGATCTCGCGGGCTTTCCGGTGCAGGGGCTGGGCGGGCGTCGACTTCCAGAAGGCAATGTCGTAGACCTTGACGCCCTTGCGCAGCAGCGGGTCGGCCAGGCGCATCTGGCGCAGCGTCTCAATCGTCTTTGGCTGGATGCCATCGGCGCGGCCCGTCGCGGTGGCATCGGAGCGGTTGTCGACGATGCGCGTGCGAATGCCATAGCGCACGAGATTGTCGGCCAGCATGAGCCCGCTCGGGCCGGCGCCGACGACCAGCACGTCGCTCAGGAAGCTGTAGGCGTCGCGGTCGCGGTCGCGGTCACGGGATCGCTCGTGGGTGCATGCAAGTGTGCGCTCGCGGTCGTGCGAGATGACCGAGGCCGTCGACACCATGTCGAAGCTGCTGGAGCGCGAGGAGTCGGTGGTGAGGCCGGGCGCCATCTTGATAGCCTTGGGCTGCGCGAGGAGCGGTGGGTCGGTTGAAGTTGACGTCGACGTCGACGACGAGCGCTTCATGAGGAACCAGAACGCGGGCGCCATGCTATAAGAGGCTGGCTGGCGAGGGTGGAAAATGGGGGTGCAGCGGTGGAGGGGCAGCGTACGACGATGTGCCCATTCCTGCCGCCGCTCCTTAAGACGGCCATGGGGACGACGATGGGTGTGTCGAGAGACCCACCGACGAGGGAGGCCGTTTGCAAAAATGTGCAGAGTTTGCAGGCGATGGGGTGACCTCGCCGGGACGCCGTGGAAGAATGCAGAGCAGCGAAACCGAACGAGGCGGCTGGGTTTGTCTCGTGTAGGCCCTGTCGGCCCTGTCCACCGGTAGGCCCCTGCGACACCCCACCCCACTTGCGACGGGTGGGAACGTTGGACGCGGGCGAGGAGCAGTGGGACGCGGGCACGTGAGCGGACGTGCCCGGGGCTGACATGGAAACTCCAATTTCTGGAACCTCCTATCTCATCTGATCTCATCTCCGAGTTCTGCCGGCGCGCAGGTACCGAGGCCGGCATCGCGTAGCTGCGCGTAGCTACGGGACATCGCCAACACACACCTCTGCTCCCCTGCGTCCGCGGAGGCCATATGTATCAATATCAACACCTAGGTAGGTAATGGGCGCGATTGGTCCTCAAGTCCATCGACGATCGTTCCTTCCCTGACATTCAACCCCTTCGCGTCCCGTCACTCCGCCAGCCTCAACACCACGCTATGGTCCCCCCCTGGCTGCATACGGCAACGCAGAAGCGGCAGTTGCGCGACGCCGCCATCCAGAGATTCATTCATGTCCACGGCGCCTTGCCGGCCGTGGCCTCGTCTGCCATTGACGACGTGGACGACATCCTCGCGGCCGTGTCGTCGGGGACAGTGACGACGACGGAGCTGTGCACTGCCTATATCAACCGGTAAGGTGCGGTGCCGCTCCCAGTGTCGTGCTATTCTCACGCCATATTTCACAGAGCCGTTGCAGCTCACCGTCGCGTAAATTTTCACTCGCCGCTGCTTCCCGCACAGTGCTGACCAGGATAGACTAACTGGTACGTTTCCACGCAGCCGGTGGCTTCCCAGCACTTGAGCACTAAATCCGCCAGCCTTACGGAGATTCTTTTCGACGACGCTCTGGCCAAGGCCCGCGAGCTGGACCGTTTTTACGAGGAGCATGGACGTCTAGTGGGCCCGTTGCATGGAGTGCCCATGACGCTAAAAGACCAATTTGATGTCAAAGGCTACGACAGCACCCTAGGATACGTTGGACGCGCCTTCAAACCCGCGTCACGGGACTGCGTGATAGTAGCCATGCTGCAGCGCATGGGCGCCGTCATCATCGCCAAATCCAACCTGCCCCAGAGCATCATGGTATGCTCTTGACGCCACTGTGCAGTTCGTCAGGCTGATCCTCGCAGTGGTGCGAAACCGACAACCCTCTCTGGGGCCTAACTGTGCATCCGAAGAATCCCGACTTTACCCCTGGCGGATCCTCCGGTGGAGAGGGCGCCCTGCTTGCCCTGCAGGGCTCCGTCGTTGGGTGGGGCACTGACATTGGTGGCAGCATCCGCATTCCGTCGCATATGTTGGGATTGTACGGCCTGAAGCCAAGCGTAAGTGACAGCCGAGATACGCCTACGCGGTGGAGCACGCTCGCGTGGCAGCCATCTGCGTGCTGACGATTCGTCCAGAGCACTCGTCTACCCTACCATGGCGTCTCCGTTTCGACCGACGGCCAGGAGCACGTACCTTCCGTCGTTGGGCCCATGAGTAGGAATGTGGACTCGCTCGTTGCGGTGACCAAAGCGATCATTGAAGCCAGACCATACGAGGAGGATCCAAAGTCCTGTCCGCTCCCGTGGCGCGGTGAAGTCTTTGCAGATGTGCAGTCGAGACCGCTGGTCATTGCTGTTATGCGTGACGACGGCGTGGTCAAGCTCCATCCGCCGGTAGCTCGCGTGCTCGAAACCGTCCTCAGTAAGTTAGCAAAGGCCGGCCACGAAATTGTCCCTTGGCTGCCTGGGACTCTGCACCAGGAATGCATTGACATCTTTGTAAATCCCCGTTTCTGAACGTTGACATGTGCTGACGGCTCGCAGGACCAGTACTATACGGCAGACGGCGGGGAAGACATACGTCGAGACGTAGCAGCCGGTGGCGAGCCTTTCATCCCTCATGTCGAAGCTCTAGTCAACAAAGGAAAGCCAATTTCTGTATATGCGTATTGGCAGCTCAACAAGCAAAAACTGTCGGCTCAAAAACGCTTCCTTGACCTATGGAGCTCAACCAAGTCTCCGGAGTCTGGCAAGCGGATGGACATTCTCTTAGCCCCAGTGATGCCACATTCTGCGGTCCCTCACCGGAAGTGTCGCTGGGTGGGCTATACGAAGGTGTTCAACGTCGTAGACTACCCGTCCGTAGCGCTGCCAGCTGGCCTAGTCTCGAAGGAGCTTGATGCCGGTGCTTCGGAGGCCATGGCAGAGTACGAACCGAGAAATGCACTCGACGAGTGGAACAAAAGCGTGTTCGGCCTGGATGCTATGGATGGCATGCCCATTGGTGTGCAGGTAATCGCTCAAAGACTGGAAGAAGAGAAAGTGCTGGGTGCCGCAAAGGTCGTCGATAAGGTGCTGAGGGAAACATAGTCCTCTAGATCATCTTCGTGGCATATAACGTTTGGCCTCTATTATGGAACTCTTGTGTAATAACGCATTACCATATTGCTCGAGTTCTGCATCGCTTCAGCAGAACGAAAACAATAGACGGACGTACATATGTACACTGGTCGCACTCACTACTGTGGTAAATTGAGACAGCATCCGCTTCGCGGCACTTGCACTGCTGGCATAATAGCAATAACCTCGATGAAAACTCGGGAGTTGGTACCACGGGTCCTCTAGTCGGACTGGGGAATCTGAAGGTATATTGTCGGCAGCGAGTTTTAGGAATGAGCTGTATGGGAGAACCGTAGGAGAAACCGCGTGCAAGGGTGGACGAGTTACCCACGGAGATGATGTTGGGCGATAGGGAGAAGAGTGACATGTTGAGGTCCTTTACTTTATTCATTGACTGGCGTCACGACTCGTACAAATGTTAATATGCGATGAATGATTACACCAGTTGATGGTCACAGATATTCGTGCTGGGCTAAGCCGTATCGGTGCTAGTGTATCCGGTAGCCTTGGGAGAAAGCACTCTTAACCTCGAGTGCTCGCCGCGCCTCACGGACCGCCCTCGTACCGCACAATCCACACAACAAGATGGTCTCGAAATCAATGCTCAGATCGCTCCTCCAAAAGCAGCTCTCCTCATATACGCCCGAAATACAACCGTTCTACACCTTCAGACAAGGGACATGGCAACCATGTATACAACCTGGTCCTCAAGAGCTAGCAAGCAAGACCACCGAGCCGCTAAAATCCCTGTGCCTCATAACGTGGAATATCGACTTCATGGCATCGCAGCCACAGGCTCGCATGGCTTCGGCCTTGAACTATCTCGAGGGGTTGGTTTCAGGCGTGCCTTCCTCTTCGGGAACGGTCATATTTCTGCAAGAAATGATGGAATCGGAAGGGAACAATCGATCGCATGATGCGAAGGACCTCTCCCAGGTTGCGGCAGCGGCCTGGGTGCGACAGGGGTTCGACATCACCGATGTTAACTCGTCGTGTTGGGACTCGTCGTACGGGCTCGTCGCGTTAATTGACCGGCGTTTGCGTATCACCAACGTGTCGAGGCTACGTTTCGTAAGCGAGTACCAGCGAGATGCGCTGTTCGTGGATATCCGATTGGCATCGGAAAAAGGGACGTTGCTGAGGCTATGCAACGTCCATCTCGATTCCAGCTACGGCAGCATGCGACCGATACAATGGAAAGCCGTAGCCAAACACCTCCAAGACGTCGACGCGGGCATTGTGGCTAGCATTGTGGCGGGCGACTGCAATGCTACGCAGCCGCGCGACAGGACCGAGCCGCGGGATAACGGGTTTACAGACGCCTATCTTGAGTTGGGCGGCGTGGAGGGGGACGAAGAGGGGCTCACATGGGGCTTTCAGAGTGTGGACTGGAAGAGGTGGGGACGAAAGAGGCTGGATAAAGAGGCGTTTTGGGGTAAGGTGAAGGTTCGGAATTTGCGGAGGATAGGTGTAGGTGTTGAGGTTGCTGCTGGATCGGCGAAGAAAGAGCTAGCGGAGGGGGGTGAACTGCCGTTTGTGACGGATCATTACGGATTGATGTGCGAATACGAGATTGAGGATACGCTGCGGACCACGTAGACTTGTAAGTGTCTTTTTAATGCAATCCACTTTAGGTTCATATGCGATGTCAAAACCAACAACCATACCTAGTGCCGCAAATGCATACCTCTCATAGCGTCGCTGGAAGTCACGCCGACTGCTCAAAGAACGGATAGTCCACATATCCCTTCTTTGGCGGATCCGCTCCGTAGAATGTATCTCGATCATACGCATTCAATGGCAGTCCCTCGGCCAAGCGCTTTGGCAAATCCGGGTTTGCGAGGAACCATCGTCCGAAGATGATGAGGTCGGCGTCACCAGCATCGAGCTTGGGCACCGCGTTGTCCCTGTTAAATCCGCCAGCAACGATGAACCTAACACTACCCTTGCGGAGTACGTCACGGAAGATGTTAAGGTTGTTAATCTTGGGCTTGATGGTTGCTTCCGCCTCTACACCTTGCTTGGAGGTGTAGGCTGCAAGGGCGTCGAGCTTTGCTTGCTCGGAGAGCACTTCGTCGAAGCGAGGTTCGACCCTGCGCAAACATTAACATCATCTTCATCGTCTAGAGGTGGTGACTCACATGTGCACGTAGACCGGCCTCTCGTCTTGCGGCAACGCAGCGATCTTCTCGCACAAGTACTCCCAATGCTCGTTCGGGTTGCTGTCCTTGGTATCTTGGAAGTAGTTGTAGGGCGTCAGCCGGATGCCAACGCGGTCCCCGCCAATAGCCTTGGAGCACTCCTTGATCACCTCCAATGGAAATCGACACCGGTTCTCGATGGACCCGCCATACTCGTCCGTCCGTTTGTTGACGTTGTCGTGCAGGAACTGGTCAAGGAGGTACCCATTCGCACCGTGGATCTCGATCCCATCGAAACCAGCCTCGATTGCGTTCTTCGCCGCCACGCCCCATTTCTTGGTGATGTCGTGGATTTCTTCTTGCGTGAGCGATTTGGGCGGATGGTCCGCACAGGATACTCCATCTATCCACTTCCCGGACATGGGGATGTCGCTTGCGCTTACTGTCGGCTGCCCGGCGCGGAATGAAGGAGGTGAAGCGCGCCCGGTATGCCACAGCTGACAGAAAATGTAACCGCCCTTTGCGTGTACCGCGTCGGTGACTCTCTTCCATCCGGCGATCTGCGAGTCGGAAAAGCAGCCTGGGGCGCCTGGGTATCCTCCAGCCTCTGGATCGTCAATTCATTGCCCGCACGAAAAAACTTCGATTTCACCTACATATTGGAAGATATCAGTCGCTTCCGTCAATTGCAAGCCACCTTTGCTCGCCCGTTGGCCGTAGTATTCGACATTCAGATCATTCGGAACCACGACGCCGTCACTCTCCTTCGTGCTCCGCATGCGCGTCAGAGGTGCCTGCACGATCCTGTGCTCCAGGTTGAGCGGCCCCAGCTTGAAGGGCGTGAACAGCGCCGTGCCCTTCAGCGGTTTGAAGCCCGGCGGGGTATCTGCTTTCGGCATTGTGGCGAACGGGTTAGAGACAAACTTTCCACGGCACACGGTTGCAAGTAGCACCAAATGTGTACGATCAACTTATTTGCGACGGCCGGGGTCTGCTATTGTACCGCGACAGTGGCGTCTCAGGAATGGGGGGGTTTAGAAGTGGCATATTGCATTCCGTTCTCGCATGTGGCGAGCGCGGTGCATTTGCGTCAACATTGAACTGGTCCTGGAGTCGGGCGCAATGCAGTGTGCAGTGTGCAGCAAGAGTGGGGTTCGCCAGCCATGACCGAATCGGGCAGTCGGTGCGCTGGGCCAATCAGCGACGGCCTGACGCGAGCACAATATCTGGTGGAGACCTGGGATGCGCTTGACGTGGTCGTCTTGATCCTCCAGCTTCGGATTTCAAATCACACTATATTGTTGCTTTACCGACTGTGGGACTCTGCATCGCTATGGCTCTCCCCATTCCTCCCAAAACGGCCGCCAAGCCCCCGCACGCCTTGTCCGCTGCAGAGGCGCTGACACCGCTCATTGAGGCGACATACACATCACCGGCGATACATTGCTACGTCAATGGACATAGGACCGTGATTGATAGTCCGAACCCACATTGGACATTGCTCGACTACATCCGCGCGCAGCCGCATCTGAAAGGGACGAAATTGGGTTGTGGTGAGGGAGGATGCGGTGCCTGTACCATCGTCCTACAAGCGCCCGACACATCGTCTGGGAAGAGGAGGATAAAGCACCGGGCGGTTAATGCCTGCTTGTTTCCGCTAGTCGGTGTTGATGGCAAGCATGTCATTACCGTGGAGGGCATCGGCAGCGTCGCGAAGCCGCATGCCCTGCAAGAGAGGATCACGAAGCTACACGGCAGCCAGTGTGGCTTCTGTACGCCGGGAATTGTCATGAGCTTGTATGCGATGGTGAGAAATGCGTACGATCCGGAGACGAAGAGGTTCAGCCTCAGCGCAAGAGATATTGAGTTGGAGGGACATCTAGATGGAAATCTTTGTCGATGCACAGGCTACAAGCCTATCTTGAATGCGGCAAAGACATTCATCGTCGAAGATTTGAAGGGTCAGCTTACAGAAGCGGAGGAGAAAGCTGAGGATGGGAAGCTAGCGAGGGAGGTTGTCGGTCTGGCTAGGAATGGATGCGAAGGGTTGCCCAAGGTCTCTTGTGGACGAGTGGGTGGCTGTTGTCGCGATGCACCATCTGAGAGCGACTCGGAGAACAAGTCGTCAACCTCCACACCGCCAACCGAGCCATCTATGACTTCAACCGACGACCAAGTATCTGCCATCGTCGATACGAAGAAATACCCAGTAGTGGACTCCTTAGTCAGCGGTGCATCCTATGCTGATCCCTTGAAGAGCAAAGAGAGTGCAGGTGCGGCTCAAGAAACGAAGACAGCAACTTCTCTTGAGGCACCGGTTGCGGGCTCTAAGCACGGTGTACCTTTGATCCAGTTCCAGGAGTATGCGCCCGACGCCGAGCTGATCTTTCCATCTGCACTGTGGAAGTACGAACTACAGCCCCTATGCTACGGCAATGACAAGAAGATATGGTTCAGACCTACCAATCTAGAGCAACTCCTCGAGTTGAAAGATGCGTATCCCTCTGTCAAACTTGTGGGAGGAGCAAGTGAGATTCAGGTTGAGGTTCGCTTCAAGAACTCTGATTTTGCCGTTTCTGCCTATGTTTCCGATATCCCGGAGCTGAAGCACACCAAATTACCAACTGACACGGAGCTTGAGAATGCAAAAGAGCTGGTTCTTGCGGCTAATACACCACTTACAGAAATCGAGGCTCTGTGCAGACAAGTGTACGCGAAGCTTGGGAAACGTGCCATAGTTCTGGAAGCGCTGCGCAAGCAACTACGATACTTTGCCGGACGGCAGATACGCAACGTTGCTTCGCTTGCGGGCAACATCGCCACGGCATCTCCGATCTCAGATGCAAATCCTGTACTATTAGCGGCCGGCGCAACGCTAGAAGTGGTGAGCAAGTCCGAGGGCAGTGTTGATTTACCCATTTCCAGCTTCTTTGTAGCCTATCGCACTACTACTCTGCCACCCGATGCCGTATTGAGTCGTGTTCGGATCCCGCTGCCCGCCCCCGGTGTGAGGGAGGTGCTCAAAGCATATAAGCAGGCAAAGAGGAAGGATGACGATATCGCCATTGTCACAGCGGCCTTCCGGATACGGCTCGACTCGGAAGGTGTCGTTGAAGACGCTTGTTTGGTTTACGGCGGCATGGCTCCTACGACGAAAGTATCCCCGAAGACTCAAGAAGCTCTTGTTGGGCGGCGATGGTTTCACTCCGAGACCTTGAATGCCGGGTTAAGTGCCCTTCTTCAGGACTATGACCTTCCCTACGGAGTTCCTGGAGGCATGGCGGACTACCGCAAGACCTTAACGCTATCATTCTTCTTCCGTTTCTGGCACGAATCGGCAGCTGAGCTTGGGCTTGGTGAGGTGGACAACCAGGCAATTGATGAGATCCACCGCGCGATTTCCACTGGTACCCGAGACGACTACAATCCATTCGAGCAGCGCGTGGTAGGCAAACAGATTGCTCACCTTTCGGCGCTCAAACAATGCACTGGAGAAGCAGAGTATATCGACGATATTCCCAGATTTGAGCAGGAGCTCTTTGGTGGTCTTGTACTCTCGTCAAAAGCCCATGCCAACCTCGTCAGTGTCGATTGGGAGCCAGCGCTCGCGATGCCCGGTGCGGTTGGTTACATTGACAAAAATAGTCTCCCTGAGGGACAAAACATCTGGGGATCTATCAAGAAGGACGAGCCTTTCTTTGCGGATGGGAAGGTTTCTCATCATGGCCAGGTCATCGGCATGGTCTACGGAGAGACCGCTCTGCAAGCCCAGGCCGCTGCGAAGGCTGTTAAAATCGAGTACGAAGTGTTACCAGCCATTCTTACCATCGACGAGGCGATTGAAGCCAGAAGCTACTTTCAACACGACAAACTTCTTAGGAAAGGTCTCGCTATTACCGACGAAATGGATGAGGCTTGGGCTCAATGCGATAGGATCTTTGAAGGTCAAACAAGAATGGGTGGGCAAGAGCACTTCTACTTGGAGACTAACGCTGCTTTGGTGATACCGTCTGGAGAAGATGGCTGCATGGAGGTTTGGTCATCGACGCAGAATACGATGGAAACGCAAGAGTTCGTGTCAGCTGTTACTGGAGTACCCAGCAACCGCATCAATGCTCGCGTCAAGCGGCTAGGCGGTGGTTTCGGTGGCAAGGAATCACGAAGTGTTCCCTTTGCTTGCTATTTGGCAATAGCAGCCAAAAAAGAGAAACGACCGATGCGACTCATGCTCAACCGCGATGAGGATATGCTGCTCAGCGGGCAGAGGCATCCCGTCCAGGCACGTTGGAGAGTTGGTGTCTCAAAAGAGGGAAAGCTCATCGCTCTCGATGCCGATGTATACGACAATGCAGGCTTCTCGCAGGATATGAGTGGAGCAGTCATGGATCGCTGCATAACTCACTTCGACAACGTGTACGAGTGTCCGAACGTCTTCCTGCGAGGCCACGTCTGCAAAACGAACATTCACAGCAATACCGCGTACAGAGGGTTCGGCGCACCGCAGGGCATGTACTTTTCCGAGACTATCATGTACAATATCGCGGAAGGTTTGGGCATGGATATCGACGAACTACGGTGGAAGAATCTGTACAAAATCGGGGAGCACACACCTTTTCTCCAAAAGATTGACGAAGACTGGCACATTCCACTGCTACTGGAACAGCTAGGCCGATCATCACATTACGAGAAGAGAAAAGCTGCCGTGGCAGAATTCAACGCCAAGAACCGATGGAAGAAGCGAGGCATCAGCCTCATCCCGACCAAGTTCGGTCTAAGCTTTGCGACGGCGTTGCATCTCAACCAGGCGTCTGCTTATATCAAGATCTATGCTGATGGTAGTGTCTTGCTGCATCACGGAGGGACAGAGATGGGCCAAGGTCTCTACACCAAGATGTGCCAAATTGCAGCTCAAGAGCTCGGAACGCCGCTCGATGCTATATTCACGCAAGACAGTCAGACGTACCAGATCGCCAATGCGTCGCCTACCGCAGCGTCATCAGGCTCAGATCTAAACGGCATGGCGGTGAAGGATGCGTGCGATCAGCTGAACGAGCGTTTGCAGCCGTATCGTGAGAAGCTGAGTAAGGATGCAACGCTTAAAGAGATTGCACACGCTGCGTATCTGGATCGGGTGAATCTAGCCGCAAATGGCTTCTGGAAGATGCCGCGGGTAGGATTCACATGGGGAAACTATGATATCGAAACGGTCAAGCCAATGTACTACTATTTCACACAAGGAGCGGGTTGTTCGGAGGTGGAGGTTGATCTTCTCACGGGCGACCACACGGTGTTGAGGACAGACCTCATGATGGTACGTATTAATACTCCTCGACCCTCAAACTTGAAAGCCATGTACTGATGTGCTCCCAGGACGTCGGCAACTCCATCAACCCCGCCATAGACTACGGCCAAATCGAAGGCGCATTCGTCCAAGGCCAAGGCCTCTTCACTATTGAAGAAACCCTGTGGACTCGCAACGGCGAACTCTTCACTCGCGGCCCGGGAACCTACAAGATTCCAGGCTTCAGCGACATCCCACAGGTCTTCAACGTCTCGCTCCTCCGCCACGATAACGACGGCAAACCGCTCAACTGGAATCATTTGAGGAGTGTGCAGAGTAGCAAGGGTATTGGAGAGCCGCCGCTGTTTCTGGGGAGCACCGTTTTCTTTGCGCTGAGGGAGGCGGTCAAGGCGGCGAGGAAGATGAATGGGACGAGGATCGAGGAAGGCACTGAAGAGGGGAAGTGGAAGCTCGATAGTCCGGCTACGGCGGAGAGATTGAGGCTCGCGGTGGGTGATGATTTGGTGAGGCGCGCGAAGGTGAAGAGAAACAAGGGGGAGACGAATTTCTTGGTCGCTGTTGCATAGGTTGGTTGTAAGAACAAAGGATCGTGTCAATCTACATTTCTTTCCCGTTGTTCCGGTATGCTGATATTGAGAGGGGCGATGAGAACATGCCCCGATGCCCGAGGTGCCAGGTCTACAGGTGTTGTAAAAGTCACGTGACGTCGCGTTGCGCCTTCAACTGTTTTAAATTCTATGAGCTTGTCGAACAGCTCGCACGATACATTCACGCTTTCATTCTCCGCTCTTCTCCGCCATCGGCAATCCACCTCGACTACGACTACGCATGATGAGTAAAATTGCGGGCGGGCATGTGTCAAATCTCCAGCGGCACGCAATCAACGGCCACGATACGGGCACCAAGCATGACTCTTTTCCGAGACGCTGTACACGACGACGGCAACACTGCGACGACCGGTATGCGGATTGTGGCAAAGTGCAACCCCACCCTTATCTTTCCCCACCCCACTTCTGATGGCTTTACCGGTGGTAGGCGATGGGACTAGGCGGGACAACCCCGCCTTTCGGATCACGTCGCCCTTGTCGCGCCTCTTACCCCGAGCAACACCCTATCGCAATACTGACAAACGGCGCTCTCTTCTGCCCCTCTCAGGCCCATCTCCACCCCCATTATAGTTACTGCTGCCCCCCAACTTTCAAATGCACAATGATTGTTTGACAGGCGAACGCCCGCTATGGTTTCCACCGCTTCTTCCGTAGCCCGAGTACGCAAGCGCAAGGAAAACGCGAAGGATGGCGAAAAGAAGTTTGTGTGTGAGAATGAGGGATGTGAGAGGAGCTTCACGCGGGCGGAACATTTGCAGAGGCACTTGCTGAACCATTCTACGGGTGAATTTACTTGTTCGAGATGTAGAGCTCATTTCAAGAGGAGGGACTTGCTCGGTAAGGATCTGGTCTTCATCCTTTGCTGCATGAGTGAGCCGCACGTGCAACCGCAGTTCTGCCGTCCAAGAGTGGACGTACTCGGCTCTTGCTTCCAAAGCTTAGACACATCAGCTAACAGCATGGAGAGAGGCACATGGCACGCCATCGGCAAAAAGACGACGAAGCTGGTGCGACAGGCTGTGGCGTGCTGAACACTCGCAAGCGCATGTGGAAGGATGAAGACGGCAATATCGTAACCAAAAAGCCGGCACTCGACAATGGCGGCCAACAATCTCAAATACAAGCTCCATGTCCGCTGGCCGAGGACCCGCATCAAACATTGGACGGCTTCGCTCCATTCCATCACTCTAACGAGCGCCTTCCCATATCGCCGCCCGTCTCACACGACCATTCCCTTGACCATTCGACTTTTGACGACCACGATTCCGGAATAGCGAGCGGCTACCCTCCGACCTTGGATGCGCACGCCTTGTCGAACACTGGTTCGCTCTCTCCTATCAACCAACAGTTCTGGTCTTCGAATTTGCCTCAGCCTGAACCAGTACCTTTGGCACCTAGTCTCTTCAACGATACCCCCTTTGACGATATATTCAATTCGGATACGGCGAATTCCTTCAACAATCCCTTTACTACCTTGCATAACTACAATTGGCTCTTCGACATGGATTTGTCAAGACCAAGTCAGATGCAACCCGTCATAGGCAATCCTTTCCCATCCTTTCAATTCAGCAGCAACTCAGTCAACCAACCAAGCCACACCTTCGATCTCCAGCTACATCCTATAACAATCGACAAGCCGCTATCAACGATAGCTCATTATGGCTCTGTCCCCTTTCAGAGAGCAGATTCCCTGCAGCAGTCGTCAGCACAGGCACAGCTTATCTCACCGCCACTCACCGAGCAGACCCAGTCTAACTTCAAAGATTCCACTACTCAGGATCTTACAAACCCATCCAATACCGGCAATGCAGCTGAAGTTTCCAGACTGCAATCTAACGAAAACGTGACACTCACAGACATTGAGCGGCCGATGTCTATGCTCCAACCATCTAGGAGTCTTCCCATCATCGATGAGCTTGCCCGCGCACAAATACTGGACCTCGTCGATATCACACAGCCGGTCGGGCCTGACGGCAGTCTAGTTATGCGAGACAATCCGCTCTTGTCACTGTCCTGTTTACAGACTTACTGTGACCTCTTTTTCACTCGTTTTAATACCGCCTACCCCTTGATTCACATGTCGACGTTCGATCCGTCGCATGTTGATACACTACTCCTCACTTCTGTCCTATTGCTTGGGGCGACATATAGCGAGAAAGATGCCCATCAACTTGCAGTAAGTTATAGCCGTTAAGCAAGCGTTAGTTCCTGACAGCCCCTAGGTATGCATACACGATGTGCTCCGTCCGCAGATCTTCGCCAATGGCGGCTTCTCCGCCAAACCGAATCTGTGGGTGCTACAAACCATACTGCTCCTCGAATGTTTTGGTAAGAGTAGGGCAGGACAAAAACAGCACGATATGTCGCATCTTTTTCACGGGTTGCTTATCAATCTGATCCGACGAAGCGACTGCCAGACTGTCCGTTCGCCCACGCTGGAAGAGGCCACTGACGACCTTGATGATGACTGGCAGACGTGGGTGGACGCTGAGCAGAAGAAGAGGCATGGTCTTCCGATTCACTTACTCTGAAGTTGCTAACCGTGGCGCAGGCTTGCTTTCCTCTGCTTCATGTGGGATACACAACATGCAGTTCTCTTCTGCCAATCCCTATGCATGTCCGCTTTTGAGCTGCGGTCAAATCTACCATGCGATCAATCTCTGTGGGAAGCCGACTCCGCTGAGGGCTGGCACCAACTACGGCAGAAACAGCCCCCGACGCCGCTCTTCCTCTCATGTTTGAAGATGTACCTGAACCCTTCGGCTGCTGTGTTCGTGCCTAAAAACCTCAATGCGCTGTCTCGTTCATTGCTCCTTCATGGTCTTATGTCGCTCGCATGGGACATGCAGCGAAGAGATCAAACCTCGCTAGGCGTCGTCGATACCAACCCGCTCGGTAATTGGCAGGCTCGACTGGCCACTTCATATACAGCGTGGAATCGCGACTTCGAAGGCTTCTGCTCATGCTATGTCTCAAGCCTCCCGTCGCCTACCCATTTCCTCGCACGAGAGTTCCGGGCCTATCAAGCGGCCGTGTCTGCTCTGCATCACGCCGCCCACATCCTCCTGCATACCCCATTCCTCGACTTACAGATCTACGCTGGCGCGCGACACATATTAGGCCGCCCAGTCACGCGCGCAGACTACGCACGAAGTCAGAAGGCGGTCAAGAAGTGGGTGGCTGATAATCTACGAGAAGCAGGCAAGGCTGTCTGGCACGCTGCCGCACTCGTAGACCAAGGTGTAAGCATCCTCGACGGCGAATCCAGTGACCTTGGCGGCGGGCGCTTATGGCATCTACCCTGGGCCGTGTACCTAGGGACCCTCGTCATCTGGGGCGTTTGGCATGCGCGTCCTACGTCGACCTCATCCTCCAAAGCTATGCGTGATGAGGAGGAAGACGAGATGATATGGGATTCGCATGCAGAGATGAAGGGCTTGCTTGATACGATTTTAAAGAGTGAACCCGAGAGCTTGTTGGAAGCTGGGTATAGCGGCGGAATTACGGGTGTGCAGGGCAAGAGGAGCACGAATGGGCTTGCGGCGGTTGTGAGTAAGTGTTTGAGTAAGGTGAGGTGGGCGGTCGTGCATGATGGAATGATGGTGTTGAGGGGTTTGGTCTGCTGGAGATTGGTTGGGGGTGGGGGAATGATTTGAGATGCCTGTCTTGTATATGCATGGGTACCGAACTGTAGTATAGCTACCGATCAGATTACTCTCAACTTGCGTCACATATATCCTGCTAGCTATCCTCTAGGTGGCGAAATCTCGGTTGTCTTATATGTAGATTATCGCTTCTTAATCCGAACCTCTGGTCACGGCTGTATTATGTATTTAAACGAGCCGGATTGAAGTTTTTCGAAACTCCATTATGCTGTTGCCATCCTCCAAATTGCAATGTAAGAGAGATACACTAGCTGCCTGGCATCCGCGTTTGAATATCGGCAATATCTGCCGAGCTTCGAATACTTCCTTCACCCTCAAGACACCTCGCCGCTTATCAACCGATGGAGGTCCCAATTTTCTCCAGCTGACGATACCCAAGCGTATGTGTGAACCGTCTGGACAGGTTGCAGCACTATTGCATGTTCATTATCCCAGCCGAAGGAAGCAGTATTTGTGTTGCTCTCACAGCAGACGCTACTGCTTATGATCATGGCCTGGAAAGGCGTCGCAGCCAGTCTCTGCCGGAGGTCTGCTGTCATTTCGGCGTTCGTGAAAAGGGATACCTGGTCCGTCGGAATGGGAGATTGGACTTCGAATGCGGAAACTGCCTCCCCATCACGAGAATCGACTTCCGAGAATTGCACCAGGTAGCCCATCCAGTCAAGTATAAGCAAGGCCCGTAACATAAGAAGTCGTTCCTGGATACCAACGTATCCTCGTATTCTTCGATCCCAATGAGTTGACCCTGGTGTGTACGAAAGCTTACAGATGGACATTGAAAGCCATGGATGATGGACTGGCGAGAGAATTTGCGGAGGCCTTTCCATGCTACCCAAGTCCAGGAAGGGAAATGCTACCTCCTCGCTAGCAAGTATGCATTGGCATTATTACAAGGGCCGGGAAACCACACCAGCAAGGATAGAAAAGATGCGCAAAGCTCGTTAGTCTCATTCCACTCGCTCAGTTTCTTATCCGTAGGCTTCAAGTATTTGAACCTGCTCATTGGAAAGCCCCAGAAATAATAGACTGGGCATTCAAACTCTTGAAAAGCTTGGGAGACTCCGAGAAATGCATTGAGCGCATCTGAATTCCAAGACAGATGTCTACCGGGATATTCCTGTATTTGTGCATCGATTGCATTTGTGTCATTTCGGATGCCTCTATGAGGAAAAACTCGATAGATATGGATTGCCTCTTTGAACAGCCCCAAACATTTGGTGTGGGATGCTTTCAGACTCTTCGGGATTGCTTCGCAACAATGCATGCTCAGACACTGGAAGTAGATTTGAGTCTCAGTGCACACTAGTCATTGTCTCGAAAGAAGGCCTTCTTGGTAGGCCCATCCACGTGTTGACCAAGTCGAATTGTTGATTTCATGCTCGACATCCGGCACACAAACCAACCGATGACCATGGGTATCGACGAAGAGCTATGGCTTTCGCGCCGCGATCGACACTCCCGCAAGACCAAAATTTGGGTATTTGCCGGCACCATAAACAAATGTGACATATGACGTATTGTAGATCCTGTTCATATTCTCCATTTGTGTGTGTTTGGTGGTCAGGTCTGATTGGTTGATACAATATCGATCTATCTAGAGGTAGGGGGTCCAAAATCTTCGAGTAACGTTGAGGGCATCTTCGATAACCAAGGGGACAATGCGTGGTAGCTTTTTGGGATCCTCCATAGCTGAATGTGGTGGTGGGCCCCATAGGTAGCTCGATGCGGTATACCGGCTTTTTAGCTGGAGCATCATCGATCGAGCGGGTCGCGCAGTCGATGAGCCGGAAACCAGGAACTTCTTCAGATTCTTGCTCCCCACAGCTATTCAAATGATTGGGATCACAGAATCATAGCCAATCTGGCATCGTCAAAAAACCGGCGGCCTTCCCCAATATTCCCCAGTCTGGATCATTGATGGTTCCAAAATTGCCGAGCGGTCGCCTTGGAAAGATGTAATCACTGGGACCTAGATTAGTAGGCCCCTCTTTACTCGACAGACTGAGCACAATCTCCTCCGTGTTGTGTGTAGGCCCAAAAATCCTTTCCGTGGGTTGGACCCCCAAGAAATACTTGTCGCTTCTGGGAAAGCCACAACTTTGCCAACTGGCCAGCATAAAGCTATAAAGCTTGCCCGTAGGCACATCAAGCCTGACTGGGAGATTATTGAAGGTATGAAGCCTTCTGAAGTTGTGTGGCGGCCGAAACACAAGGATTCGGAGCTTTAGTTTAAGTTGTGCGCAGTGTTCGCACAATGCCTCGACATCCAATGATGACGCGACAAAGTCACAAGCTGAAGCCGCAGATCTTTCTTCCTCTACCTCTGGGTGGCGTTTGTAAAACCCCTGTGGCTAGTTTCTTCCAGGAGGCTGAATCCGATCGGCGACTGCAGGTCGTCGAATGTTCGAAGGACGCCGAAGTACGATATTCCTCGCTAGGTTGCGTAACATTACTGGACCAACAGAGGAACCAGTGGAAAGTATTTGTACAGCTTTGACTGCAAAGGCATCTTCTTCCTCGCATGTGAGGTATTGTTGCCCTTCTGCCTTTTGTTGCCTAGTTGGACGTCCTTTTTTGCGATGATACTAGGTGGACGGAGGGATGTCTCCACGCGTCGGTACAGTAGGTTCCATCTCGCAGCTAAGTTAGTGAGATCAATAGCTGTCGAAAGGCCCGCCTTACTAGATTGGCTACCCAGAAATAATAAGAGCCTTAGAGTATTTTGCGCTAACTGGTCAAATTTCTCAGCGATGTGAGGCTTGAGAGTTCGGATTTCAAAGTACTAAGTCCTTGACTCTCGAAGAACGAGAAGATATCCAGTGATAGCAACTGATGCGGGAGAATACAAGGTAATGGATATCCGTAGAGATCCTCGTTGCTCGCGCGCTGTCTTATATCCGTTTGCCGGAATGTCCCATGCATGAATGTCCTTGGGGTGGTGGCTATGCATCCTGGTGCGACTTCCTTAGTACTTTGCCCTGTGCAAACTCTGTTCTTCCAATGCTACGCCCCATGCTTCACAGGTATGCTATTTCAGTGTAACCATTCGGATCGTTGAAGGTTGCGAGCGTACAAGCGATCGGTGCTGCATAAAAGATACTGACCTCCCCCACATCACTTGGGGTTTGAACATCCGTTCAAGTATGTGAATTATCACGTATCGCGGAGACTTAATAGGCTAGATACCTTTAGTTAATAGCTAGCCTATTAACTCTCTCGTATACGCGATCGAAAACTTTCCATCTGACGTGGGGTGGGGGAGTATCTTTTATGCGCGATAATACTTCGCCGAGGCGTGATTTAAAACATAAAAGACAAAGCTGACCTGACGTCGGGCAAACGTTTAGTTCTAGCCTCACGAGAAGGATTGGACGAGAGTTCCCACCAAGGTCACGGGCATTCCGCATCACCAATGATCATGTACGGCAGTCTGCATGCATGACCAAGCGTTCAAAGGTGGCTGGCAGCACAGGCACTCTGCTGTCAGATATCTATTAAGTAGTCTATCTATACTATTTAGTTTGTAGCTCTTACTTGAGAGAAATACAGTTATATTATAACATAGGATTCGCGTATTAGTATACATCTTAGATCCACCGCTTTGTTCCAAAATGAGACAAGTAAGCACCGCCATACCCCTTCTCAACACTAGCGCTCTCAATGACAGATAATACAGCCTTAACAGACTCTTCGGGTGTGATAGGGCCCTCAAAAGTAGGCTCGTATCGTTTAAACTTCTCGATCATCCCCAGAAGAGCAGCCTGTTCTTCGGGTTTTGCGGTAGATATATGGCTGAAGTGGCCCACTTCAACCATTCCGGGGCAAATGCTGAGGAACAAAACGCCGTCCTTCTTATATTGTGCATTGTACTTGGCGGTGATCATGTTGACGGCTGCCTTGCTAGTGGCGTACAGTGGGGCGAGCTCAATCTCGTAGTCGTTGACCAGATCAGTGTCAGCCATGCCACTGGAGATGACGATCACTTTCCTGGTCTTGCCCTTGAGAATCTGTGGCATGAAGAGGTTATAGAGGTGGACAGTTCCCAGGACGTTAGTGTCCATCAAACCGTGGAACTGCTCGGTGAGCTCCTCCGGGTGAGCTCCTCTGTGGGGTTGGAGCATCAGTATCATCTTCTCGCCACAGTTGCGCAAAGAGGGTGTTCGGCTTACAGGGTTCCGATACCATCGTAGGCATCCCACTGCGAAACGAGAGCGGCATTCGCGATGATGTAGT
This sequence comes from Lentithecium fluviatile CBS 122367, assembly GCA_010405425.1. Lineage (NCBI taxonomy): Eukaryota > Fungi > Ascomycota > Dothideomycetes > Pleosporales > Lentitheciaceae > Lentithecium > Lentithecium fluviatile. The sequence goes on from MU005587.1 coordinate 73,962, forward strand.
CGATGCTTCCGCCCGTGATCTTGGCGGAGTCCTGCGCAGCTTTCTACGGAATTTTTTTCAGCATCTGATTAGAAACCTCCGTGAAAGATTTTGTGTCCTCACCTTGATAGCGTCATAGTCGGTCATGTCGGCCTGCAGGATGGTGATGTTGGATCGCTCAGTCAACTCCTCAGCCACCCGTTTGTCAGTCGCTGGCTTATTCCGGACGATTCCAATGACCGTGTTGGTTGAGTCGCTCGAGAGCTGCTTCAAAAAAGCCCACTGTTAGGAAGATTAGCGTAACGGGTTCAAACCACATATTCGAACAACCATACACCAATGCCCCTGGAAACTCCAGTAACGACGTAAGAAGGCATATTGTATGGGCTGAGGATAGCAACTATTGGCTGCCGTGGAGATTGTGTGTAGATGAGAGCGATTGAAGGCAGAGAGCGAATGCTTTTGTATAGCTTCATGCTAGGTCTCTGCGCATGTGCTCTCACCCTGCAGAGCCTAGTGTTTGATGACAACTTATTGGATTTATAATGCACTGATGGATTCGAGATACTCTTGACTTACATCACGTAGTAGCATCAGGGTGCGGGGACAAAGCGTAGTCCAAATTCGTCGTAGCGGGATTAACTCTGCGCTTGCTAGCCGCAATTTCTGTTACCGGTTCGCACAAACCTGCCCGACAAACGTAAGGTGTCCATGCGTGCAGGGCCAAGATGAGGCTGTGTCAGCATTGGCCGCGGATAGTTGCCCATTACACGCCCGAAGCTTCATGCGCGGAACGCTTATTGCGCCGAAACATCGTGACAGAAGGTCAATCGGCCATAATTCGCGCGCGTCCGTCGACAGCGCTAGCTGAGGAAACGCTGTTAAGCTTAAGTCCGTGATCACTCCTCCATACAATATCTCGGGTGGGGAAGGAGAGCAAGTATCCGCGAACCCATCTGCGGGTGCCTGCACAATCCTCATCGGGCAACAGGCAGACATGCAAGTCTCAAGAGTCGCAAAGAGAGGCTGTGGCACATGCAGAGGTAAGCTTTCCAAGTGCCTAACGAGCCACTTTTGCCTGATGCAATGATACAGATCGTAAGATCCTCTGTGATCGTGGCAAGCCACCGTGCCTGCAGTGCACTCGCTCAAAGAGAAAGTGCAAGGGATATGGGTTACGATTATCGTGGCCCAGCGCGGGCGATGACAGGCGCGGAATTGTGCTGAATCAGCAAAGCTGGCACGAAGTCACGATCAGCGACAGCTTCACTTCGTACGAACACCTAGTCCGTATATATTCAAGAGATGTCGAACTGCACTACCACTTGACCGCCTCGCTATCTGCACGGCCGACCCTGCGCATACCCATGCCATGGAACCCATCGATATTAGAGGCCGGTGGCCCAGACCTGTTCCAGTACTGTAAAGCTCACCCCTCCCCCTCCCCCGGTCGATTAATGACTTACCAGCAGTTTGAGACTGACTGCATTACAAAGTTCAATCCGCTGCTTCGCAGTCCCTGGCTATTTTTGGCCACGACCCCGCGCACCTAGGCAGTATTCTCATGCGTATCGGCCTGACAGGCAACTCACCATCCTCTTCTGCCGTGGTCTACGCACTGCTCGCTCATTCTTCTCTGCATCGATACGGAGTTCAGGAGCAAGCCTTCAAGCTCAAGATTTCTAGTCTCAAAGCACTAGCGGCCGCGTCAACAAGCGAGCTGAGTGCTACGGAAGCAATTCAGCATGTCGCCGCGGGAATGCTGCTCTGCTCTTTCGAGGTCGGTCCCCGACACACGTCCATTGGGATGATATGCTGACTGGTTTGATTCTTCTAGGTTCACCAGTCATCCTGCACCTCGAGCCAGTGGACGTGGTATATCAATGGCGTTAAAGAAGTCCTCCGCGCCACATGTCCAAGACAGTACCGTAAAGACAAGGAAGTAATCGCCTTGATGGATTGGGTATACTACCATAATGTGATGGCCCGCTTCACTATGCGACACTGGTCCGGAGAGGCTGCAGAATTGCCGTGGAATCCCTCCAACGTTTGGCCCGAGGGCATCACGCAAGTGCCGCCTAGCAAAACGCGTATGCCGGTAGGCGACTGTGTCAGCCGTGCAGAACAGTCGACATTGACCACTCTACACTTGCTTTCCGAGCTCTGTGATGCAGTATCGACTAGACCACACTTCGCTGCGATGACCGCTGAAGAGCTAGAGGATTATAAAAGCTTCCTGCGAGTCCTCGACTGGCGATGTAGGAGCAACGCAATTGATCCGCACTCCAAAGAGACACCAGGAATGACGACGGTAGAGGAACTGTACCGGCTAGCCACGCTCGTGTACCTCCATCGTGCGTCAGGAGATGCGCTTGGCCAGCCGGCCAGAACACAGCAGTACATCGACAAAGGGCTCATCTTATTCTCCCAGCTGGCTGCCTGCGAGCGGCAATTTCCCGTCTTTATTCTGGGTTCCGAGGCTCGAACAGATGAAGAGCGGGCTATTGTGCTCGATCTCGTCTCTAGGACCGAGAAGAAGAGTTCCTCACGATCACTCAATCATGTCAAGATGCTACTGCAGGCCGTGTGGGCTCAGGATGACCTTGCAGATGGGGAGCTTGACTACTGGGACAAGATGTCTACTATCATTAGTTGCTGTTCAATTGTACCTAGTTTAGTCTAGCGAGCGTGATTCGTAAGTAGGGAGTGGTGAGGACAGATGGTGGAAGGGAGATGTCGATTTTTATTCAATTTGATGTGATACTCGTGATCGTCGCATTCGTCATCGAACTGAAAGAGCACGCAGATTGAGCTACATGCGTTCACACTTATACCGGCCTTGTAGCACCTCGCGGCGCTCATTTGATAGTCTCACCAGCTTCATAGTCTTCAATGTTTCGGGACCCTACATACTGGGGGTAGCAGAGGTAAAAGTCAAGCTTTCGACCAGCAGGCACGGATTTAAGAGTAATAAACGGGGTCCAAATTGCTTCAGCTTCCCGCGAGATGGTTCCCTATGTGGGAGATTTCGAAACTGAACCGCTCTTCGCCAGTGTGAAACCCTTGTTTGGAGTTGGTGGGAGACGAGCCGAACTGGAAGTGTGGGAGCAGGTGCAGCAGAAGAATGTGCATGACGTCGCACATCTCGAGCGTTCGGCGTAACGGCAAAATTCCGATTACCACCAGCCAAAGTGCTGCAATTGAGAAAAAAATGAGGGTACTATGAATCTTCAGAAGTCTCTTTTTTCATGCCTGCGTGGACGTGGCTAAGCTTTCACTGCTCATACTCATCTTCTGCATGCTGACAAATGACCCGTCTAAGTTTCTACTCCTCGTACCCTCGCAAAGGAGCTTCAGAAGCCGCAATGAGCTCTCAAAATGCCTAGTCGCGCGGCCCAAAGGCGATGCAGCTGACGTTGCCTGTTTAGAGTTTTTCGCGACGGACTCGCGTCCATGCTCCTAGCCTTCGACATTCGGGTATGACAGAAAGCCAATGACACGCTCTGTGGCGATCCTGGCTGCGAAAGCGGATGCCCTATCGTTCTCTTTCGAGCCAGAAAGGTGAACACAGCCAGAGCACGAGTGTGCCTTCGACTGCTCCTCCTTCGGTACCGATAATAGTCTCCGTGCAGCGCCACTCCGCTCTATTTCTTTTCTGTATGGATAGGATGCCTACCGGTTGTTGGAGGCTCCGGATGAGTGGACCCATCCTTCATTCTCTTTTCTCGTTCCGCCTCTTGCCTCCATCTCATACCAGCCTTCATTACCCAAAAGACCACCCCAATTAACGCTGTGTATATCAAAGCAATGAAGGTGAAAGCCCACCCCGGATTCATGGCGTGACACATGGGGATAATAGCGGCGCAGCCACCTGCGGACATGAGGCATCGGACGAAATTGACGGCCGCAGTTGCCGTCGCAGGTTGATTCCTGTGAAGGTCGATGAGAAGCGTGTTGGTGATGTTGAAGGCAGTTGAAACGCCGAATCCTATCACAAACAGAGCTACTTCCGGCCCTGCAATGTGTGTCCTATATTTCACCGTCCATCCGAAAGCGACTAGTCCTAAAGTACCGATGACGTGCCCTGGTGCGACAATCTGCATCCGCACTTGTTCGATGGGGAAGTTGCTCAAGTCCTGCTGCTTCCCTTTCACGATGGGCATGTTGAGATGTCTCGCGTGTCTCCTGAAATTCCAGTCTACGATATGGCCAGTGGTCAGTGACGAGATCAAACACCCCGTGCCTATCGAGATGTAACAAAGCCCAATCTTCAGCTCATCTAGACCGTACGCATCTAAAAAGAGATCCGGGAGAGCAGCTGATACAACCATCATCCCTGTAAAGAAGAGCCCATTGTAAAGAAGTACGATGCAGGACTCTTTTTCGCCGAGAATTTTGAGAGTGCTGAGGGGGTTTGGGAGCTTGAATTTGCGCTTTTCAGCCGAGTGCGCCGAAGTGTTCTCTTCCACCAGGACGGATTCTCTGCTGTGTCTACGCTCTCGAAGATAGCTTAAAACGGACCGGTTGACACCTTTGGCTGGTATGGATCCATTCCCCACCACAGCTCTACACGTCTCTGGGAAAAGAAAGACGAATAAGACAAGCAGGGTGCCTGCAAAAATGGCGAGAAACCAGAACGTCGATCGCCAGCCGAGATAGCGAGCAAGTATCCCTCCAATTGTGGGACCGAAGGCGGGACCGAAGAGTATGCCGGACGTGGCATAGCCCATGTATTTGCCCCGTTCCGCAGAGGTTGATACGTCGGCGACGACAGCAACGCTCAGCGAAATTGCGGCGCTGCAACCGAAGGCTTGCAAGATGCGCAATATTAGGAGCGCGACATAGTTGGTCTGGAGGGCCAATCCGATGTTGGCTGCAATGAAGATGACGAAGCAGACGATGAAAGACAGTCGCCGACCGCTATTGTCAGACATCCCGCCAATGATGGCTGGGGCGATGGCCTGTGCAATCTGTTCATGTCAGTACAATATGCAGAAAGCCTCTGTTTGAACCGTACCATGTAGGTTGTGATGGAGATGTTGGTCATTGTCGGTGTGACATGAAGCACATCGGAGAGTACGTTCAGTACCGGATAGAACAATGTAGCACCAAATGGGCTGATCAATGCACTTATGGATACAAGTGAAATGATCCATATCTTTTCCGCTTGTGTGAAGATCGAATATGGCGGTGCAGACACTTGTCGTTGGAGCATGCTCTGTTCGCCCTGCTCTATGTCTCTTGCCTGAGGTGCCTTCTCGTCAACCATGATCAGATATCGTGCGTTCTCCAGAACAGCGGCCCGAACGAAGATTAGGTGCAGACTCGCCTCTTTATTCCCACAGACCGCTTATCGAGCTGCAGCCTAGCGCCGACACTCTCGCCCGTAGCGTGAAAGTGTCGCATCGGCTTCGACTTGCCGGATTTCATCTTCCGGCGCTGTCCGTAACAAGAGATGATGCAATAGGTCCTCATATTTGTCTGTCCATACCGTCATGGCAGTCGCTTCGACTGGGTGCCACGGCACCGGCAACGACGAGATGCGTGCAAAGCGCGAGGCTGCCCATGGTGATTTTACGTGCGGATGACGGCACGCTTATTTCCGTCGGCTTGTCCCAAAGAGGTACCACCCCATCTGAGTCGGCTATTGCGGGGTCAACTTACGGAGTAGAAACCAGCTGTCGGAGTAGAAACACGGAGCAAAATCTTCGCATTAATTCTTCCGATGTTTGCGAGAAGTGCACCACGGATAATTGCTCACTCAATATTGTCGTCGTCGCCATGGAAGAACCTCAAAACCTTCGCCATCACGAGCCCGTCGTGCATTCATTCAGCCCGTAAGTAGCCCCATCCGCATCCTTTTCCGTCAAGGGTCCACTCTTCACTCTCAATTCTAGCTGCTTCTTTACTATTGCCGCATTGAACTCTATGTGGCCTTGGGTAGAAAATAGTCTCCTTGCAACGTAGACTCCTCGAACACCGGCGCGATCGCCGGAGCCCCACATGTGTATTTTCGTGGCGGGCTCCAGGAGCGACGTCTTCTCAACTATAGGAGGACAGACGACGTGGTCTACATACATCTGATGGAGGTGGATCTTCTGTTCTGTAGCAAGAAGCTCGAAGAATGAGCGGCCCGTATCCGTGAGGGTGATGGCAGTGTGTGAGAGTTCCCATTCGCCGTCTGCGTTGGGCTTAACTTTACTTCCCGGGACGCGACATAATATCTGATGGCTAAAGCAGATGCCGGTGAATCTGATGTTGGGGTGGTGTACCCAGATATCTACCTATATTAGCAACATACACATGGCATTGATCGAGTCCCGGTAATTGTGTACGTATGCTTGATGAAGTCCATAATCTTATGTATCCACGCCTCATCGCTGTGCGCATTGTATACGCTCTCTGTAGCCAAAATGGCATGAATATCGTCCGTAATCTCTTCCGTTTGGGGTATCTTTCCTCCATTACGCTCTACCACATACTGCATGACAGTCTCTTCCCCCAGCGTCGGGTCGTGTTCATCGCCGGCACGCTTGAGCAGATCGTGAAGCACCTCGCCAAACGAGTCCCTCTTTGCCTGTGTGTCAGGGTGAGGCTCGTCTGTCTCCAACACCAACATGCGCACTTTTTCGGGATGGTCGGAAACAACGGTGTGGGCTTCAGGTGGTGCCATGGTGAATGCGAACTGATTTGAAAGAGCCGTGATATTTTGCTGTGATTTGGTAAAACTGTTCTGAACAGTTAGAGTGTGGATCATTGAAGAACTTGTGGAAAACATATAAATTCACTATCCCTAAGTCTTTGAAGTAGGGCGAGCCTTGCTACGCGCTGGCGATGAAATTCTGGATCCATAACGTAATAAAGCCTTGTGAACAGGTGCAGACCAAGAAAGACGCATTTTCACCTTCATCGGATAATTCGGGCTCAGCTTATAGTAGCTACTCAACAGAAAGCGAGAAGCATAGTTATTTCAGCTTGTAGGCTTGAACCAAGCACGAATTGCTTCGACAGATGTGGTGAAACTGCTGGGTCGACGATGGAAATGATGCGCATCAGCGAGTGCGAGAGAACAAGAGACGGAAAAAAAGCGGCTGACAAAATTTGAACAATGTGCGTATTTCTCCACGTGTCTGTGTGCGAGCGACAGGCGGCACTGTGGGCTTAAGCGCTTGGTATGATGTCATCGTCATCGTTCGGCTCGTGAACATACAATTCGACTGATTTCGAACTGCACTGTCGCCGCTCCTATTCATGCGAAACGCGGCACTACTACCTTTAAATTTTAACATCTATTCCCGGTATAAACTATATGTAAAAAGAGAGAGTTTGAAATGACTAAGAGGCCGGCAAAACAGTGTAATATTTGCGGACATGAATTTCATCCCAACGAACCATTCGCCTCCCAACTGCGCGTGTTGTTGTGTACTAGACTAAGTACCTTGGCGTTGCATCATGATTGCATTTTCATCCATGGTCCTAAATCAACCTTTTTGCATCCGCTTCCGTTCACATCCCATGTATCTGGCGGCTATCGGGCGCGCTTGATAGATTGCATCAATTGATTCATAGCATTGATATCGTTGACTGGGATTTGACCAGAAATGCTAAATTGCTCCCTGTAACCAGTATGGTATCTACTATGTTGCGGAAATGGTAGCCGGATCATCACCGAGACCTGTTGGCGAAATCTTCCCCCTACTGACATATATCACCAAGAGCCTTGACCATAGACACCGTCGAAAACTCTCTCAAATTCCCATCATCCTCCGGCAATTCCACATACTTCTCAAACGGTACAATACTCGATGTAACTTGTGGCGTTGGGGGCGTCAACAAAATCTTGACCCTCAGATCACGCTCTAACGACAGACAATCCAATTCGCAAAACAAGCGTAAAAGAAGATCTACTTCCGCTTTGTTTGCCCTCTCGTAATCATACAGTCCGTGTATGAATATGAAGATCGTTTGTCCGAAGGGCATGCCGCATAGGATATGGAAGAAAAGGTCGCGGAGATGATGCGGATCGAAGGTGGATACCCAAAGCATGTCGGGACTGACGGCCGTATCGGAGTGCTGGAGGAGTTGTCGTATGAGGCTCCGTAGGAGATAGCACGAGTCGGGTGGGAGGCTCGACGGCACCGTTGGACAGAAGAAATACAGAATCGCTGCGTGTGTCTGGTCTGATAGCGTAGCAGCAAGTGTGGCGGCAACGAAGCCCAGTGCGCGAGCCATCTGCTTATTGTTGTTGGAAGCTTTACGGCGGAGGACAACAAGCCCCGAGTCGGTCGACTGAAACCAATCTCGAAACTGCGTTTTCTTCATGATCTGCTGTATCAATTTGCTGCTCTCGGGCGAGTTTCGAATAGAGTCCGTTCCAGCTTGGTTGAAGGCTTCTCGGAGTAGTAGCACGTCAATATTGAGGAATGAGGATATGGCTTCTTTGGTAAGCGCAGGCGGCGGTTGATACACGACCTGAATGACTTGCTGATGGATTGTTGTGGCTGGGGGAGGTAGCGGTGTGTTTGGCCGAGACTTCAATTCGCGAATCTCGTCCAGCAGCAAGTCCTGCTTCTGGCGCTCTATTTTGGCATCCCCTGAAAGGTGTCAGCATTCTTTCGCCGTAGTTGAGGGGGAAACGGCTATGAACCGATCCTTGCATGGACCATGATTAAAGCCGCAACCACATTCGAATCGCGGGTCAGAGCACTCACATCTGACGTTGGCTATCCAGCCTTCCAAAAGGCGCAATAGGCCAGTCTTGCTCTCCGACTCTGCTATGAGCTTCTTGTTCACGTCGTCGAAGCCCTTCCTCATTTCCACACTTTGAGAAGATGACTGACCTGTTAGCATATTTTCGAATGAAGGAGGACCAGACTTGCCATGGCCAGAAGCTTCGCGACCAGAATCTGCTGGAACTCGCCCGCAAGATTGCGTAGGCTAGAAGATTGCTGTTCAAGTCGCTGAGCGGCATTTCTGAAGTCATTGGGATATTCGGACTGCTTCACCAATGCTCCCACAAGCTTTCCTGGGTAGAGTCAGCCGCAAGACAGCTACAGGTCGTGATCTCGATCCCCATACGCATCAAGCCCTTCTCGAGCCAGCTAATGGCGGCCAAGATAACGTCCAATATCGCCCCCGAGAGGCACAGAACAGCCTTCTGCAGCCGTATTTCCTGTGTTCGGTCGAACAACTTGCTGTAAAGCTGAAGAGTGCTGTTGACTTGATGGACGGTTTCTGGTAACGAATCGACGCACTCCAAGATTGCCTCCTGCATATCTGCTTTGGCAATGATACCCTGTTGGCTATATCAGCGCACCCCATCGCCACCAGGAAAAAGCAAGACGTACTCCCAGTACGAGCTTCAGCCCACCGCACATAACAGAGCCATAGTCGGAGCTGGGGAGCAGAACCAGCCACGCGTCCACAACCCTCGCATTCTCACTCCAGACTCGTGCGCGCTTCCTCGCTTGACCTCGCACTCCTTTTGCACTGTTTTCCCAGTTCCACTTGGCGTCTTCCAGGCCTTTCAATACATCTGTCCATGTCGTCTTCTCGTCAACGGCGGACTGCGATGTCGTAGGCGATTGTCGCTTTTGCCTAAAGGCGTCCATTGCCTGTTTGCATCGTTCAGCGTGCCTTGTGAAGTCGTCTTCCTGTTTCTTCAGGCTTCTGAAATTGTGTCAATCGTCTGATTGTTTGCTCGAAAGATGCGAGGTTTCACACGTACGTCTCTTCCAATGGATCCCCACATGGCATGTATTCTTCTAAGCGGAAGCTGTAGCGACTGTTGGTCTCCGCGAAGACTGGGTGCAGATGTCCGATTTGGTTGTCTACGAAGGCGGTCGCAAGGACGGTATCATCCTTCGCTACCAACGCCGTCATGGCTTAGAGAATATTGCAAACGAGCTTGTCTGGGTTGAGTCGAGTGGATATATCGAGATTGAGGTTGCAGACCCGTTCGCGATTGTAGAAAGAGTCCTTGAACATGCGTCGTCAGATGAGGCTGTGAAGCGCAGGCAGCAAACATTTGAAGGGGCGAACAGCATCGATCGGTGCCAAGTGGATACATCCCTGCGATAATGTACGTTATTCACTGAATTTGGCCGTGCAATCTCGGCGGCTGAGATTTGGAAAGAGTAGCCCACATCCAGTCCTGGTCCTTCGCAGCGTTATTTCTGATTACGCATGGGGTTCAGTTCCTTCCATGCGCAGATATTTCGGGTTCAAAGCCGTATTGTGAAACCAAACGTGGGGTCACTGGTCGGGATGGTGGCCGTGTCTCGTACGAAGGGAGTTGGCGAGGTGTAGCGGACATGACCGGTATTGGTCCAGGTTGTGCTGCCAAATTGATTGCTGCGTTAGATGATTCCTAAAGCGAAGATATGGCGCCAAAATGTATCAGTAAGCGCAGTAGATAGCGGTGAGAGGGTAAGAAGGCGACGTAAAACAGCCAATACGACGTCGTGCAGGTGCTTGTGTGACCCTCGACGGGCTAGGTTATGACCCCCAACAGGAACATGAGTGGCAATCCCGCGCATTGCACACCATTAACAATGCAGCCGCAGGGCTTCCCATTGGACCGCTAAATGTTGATACAGCCCTTTTTTTGTAACAGCCCGTTTCTAGATGATGTCCGTGGTGATTTCAATTGCCCTGTCAGGCGTTCAGCCTTGCCTGTCAACACACAAGAGGGACCACCCGCGACGTTACCTCTGCTGACACCGCATTGTTCTGTCAATCCCTCAGAACATTGGTATCAATATGGCATCCGAAAATGGGGAAAGCTCCTCCCACGGCGGTCCAGCACCAACGGCACTCGAAGGCAACTTAGGCAAGGCCAATGACGTGTCCAAATTGTCCGAAACCCCTCCCGATGAGGGTAGTTCCTCGACTCAGAACGATACTCCTACAGTTGAGACCTCATCAGACTCGGAAGAATGTCAAGAGCCAGGGACCCACCTTGGTGATGTGGAAGACAAGAATGCGGATCCAAATGCCGTACCGGCCCCAGCGACGAGCCCGCAAGAAGCGCCCCAAGGTCCGAGAACAGTCGTCGATTTGGATGATGCGGGTGATTGCTCAGACCAAGACGACAATCTTGGACAATACCTTACAGATTCGGTGCGACTAGGGAACGAGAATATCCCAAAGGGCTTCAAAGCTACCCGGAAAAGAGCGGACCAACGTTTAGGACAACATGTGAAACATACCATCTTGAACGAGGTTCGTATGTATCGAATGGAGCAACGCTTGGATGCCATCGAAAAGCGAGAACCATCCCCTGAACCGAAACCAGAGAATAAGCGGAGACCCGCCATTTCGGATCTAAACTTCGTGGCCTGGACCGAGTTCAAGGCATCCCGCAATCGGAAAGAGCCACATTATGCGATCGATGTCCTGCGAGGCGAGCCGATACTGTATTACCATCGCCAAAAGCAGACTGCCGAAACGGGTGGGGATGAAAGCGCTGAGAAGCCACTTGATTTCGAAACAAGTGGGCTGCCTGAACGCATCCGAATTAACTCTGTTCCTGTTATCCGCGTATTGAAGAAAATCGCTGGGGAATCTTTCAACGACCGTGACGAGAGACCGATTGTTATCCTGCGGCCATTCAAGAAGTTGATACATCTCGAACAGCGAATTCGTGAACGCCTGCTCGACCTCGAGAAAAGGTGCGGCCTGAGTCCAGAAATGCTCCCAGCCGAAGAAACCGATGTTGATGCCAGCGAAGTCCGTGAAACGAAGAATGACCTTGCATGTCTCGTCTCATTCATTGAACGATGTCTTGGTGCACAGTCGAAGAGGCTGGGTACGGATGTGGGAAAGAAGACCCTCATCCTGTACCATGACCTCTGGCATCTTTTCAAGCCGGGTACCTTCGTCATGTCTAGGAGGGGGCCTCAATCGTTGTGGCGCGTCATTCAAGCGACTTCCGGTCGGCCTTATCTTTCGAATCCGCAATTTGGCCTGCCTGGAATGCCGCCACCTCCGCCCCCACCCGACAACTCGTACGGGTTCAGTGCCTTGAAGAAGCGCAAGAACACTACTTTCGGAGTCTTTACTGTCGACTGTTACTACATTGACTTCGACGGGAAGCAGTGGGGTCCATGCCAGCATTCGTTCCAGATTGAACCATTCGAAGGTTGGAAAGAAGCTACGTCACTGAGTATATTTCCAGTTGAGCTTGCCAGGAATTACCAGGAAATCCTGAATCACGCAGGAGATCGAGGTAACGCGCTCATAGCCGCTACCAAAGTGCGGCACATGTCCTACAAGGGGCGGACGCTGATTGATTCGCCGAGCGATCACCCTATACCGGGTATCTCACATGCGGAAGACGTTGACAGTGAGGTGATAGTGGACTTTGACAGAACCATCCAGTTCAACCCGGAATGGAAACCCGACCTTGGATGGTGTGAGACGCACAAGTCAGAAGCGTACGAAACGCTGGAAATGACAATGCCTGAGAACGTCAAATGCGGTATCAATGGAGCATGCATGACAATGTTCTGTTGCATGAACGAGAACATTCTATCTGACATGCAGTGGGATCAACAGCGAGCAAATGATTTCCTTGAAGAAAGAGAAAGGATGAAAGCAGAACGGGGACTCACAGAGAATGAACACCTTCCCGAAGAGACGGTCTTGCTGCCAAATAGAGTGTTTGCTTTCGTCCTCCGGAGTCGCAAATGGGGTACGTTGCACAATGTGTTTCTAGCCCAGCGTATCTAATACGAGGCAGGAAATCTTCGTGTCGATGGGCTGAGCTCCGTGAAGGAGGACCCTACTAGTTTCGACCGCTTGGAGATTCATCCAGGACACAAGCGGGTCATAAGAGGTCTAGTTCAGACACATTATCGAAGTAAAGATGCGACTACTGAGACTGGCCTCGAGGAATCTGGGTTCGACATCGTAAGAGCCAAAGGTAAACCCAACTACTCGCCGAAGTTCTCAGTGCGTTGCTGAACTGCTCTAGGGAAAGGATTGATTCTTCTTCTACATGGCGCGCCGGGTGTTGGGAAGACGTCCACTGCCGGTATGTTAACATCGGGATGCGTGATCGTAATAGACTGACCGGAATCCAAGAGTGCATTGCTAGCCTTCATGCTAGACCACTATTTCCTATCACGTGCGGTGAGTAGTTTCGTGGCGTCCCCAACAAATGCGCTGACAAGACGGTAGGCGACTTGGGAATGACCCCAGCTGAGGTTGAACAGAACCTCGAATTCAACTTCCAGCTAGCGGAGTCGTGGGGATGTGTACTGCTACTCGATGAAGCAGACGTCTTTCTAGCAGAGCGGACCAAGACGGATGTAAAACGCAATGCACTGGTGTCTGGTAATTCTCCCGCGCCTTGGAGAGGTCTTCACTTACATGCACAGTTTTCCTACGGGCCTTGGAGTATTATCGCGGGATCTTGTTCCTCACCACGAATAGAGTCGGCACCATGGATGAGGCCTTTCGTTCACGCATCCACATCAGCTTGCTTTACGAGCCGCTGAGCTGGGACCAGACACGAGCCATTTGGACGGATCACCTGAATCGTCTGATCAAGGAAAAGCGTGTCGAAACGAATGTGGATGATATTCTCAGATACGCTCAGACTCTATTCCATGACCAGAAGCGCGAACATGACATCGCATGGAACGGGCGACAGATACGCAACGCTTTCCAAACGGCGGTGGCTCTTGCAGAATACGACCATATCGCCCGGTTTCCAGACAAGGTCGCTGTCGGGAAGGCGAGCCTGACAGAAGCTCAGTTCCGCATTGTGGCCGATGCTTCCGTGCAGTTCGATGACTACATGAAGAAGACGCTCGATAATAAGACGGCGCCGCAGTACGCCCTCGCTGAGCAGTGGAGAGACGACACGTACAAAGGCGCCGCTTCTTTTGTTCCCCCGAGCCAACCCCAGGTGCCAGGGCCGATGCCAGGACATTCAGGACAACCCACCTATACGCAGTATCAGCCGCTCAATCCCATGATGTATACCCAAGGGTTTCCCAATGCAGCGAACGCATTTGGGTCATACGGTCCGCCCGGAATGGCGGCGATGAATCCAGCAATGGGCATGCACCCTCAGACCGGCATGGCCTTCACTCAAGCACATTCGATGCAAGGCGCCCAGTCCGTCCCTGTACAGCACGGAATGTCTGGTGTCCCTGGTTCATCGCAAATGCAGAGCCCCCCGGCTAGCCAGGCCCAAATGATGTCAGGGAATCCGCTGATGAGCATGCCGGGATCTGGGGTCTCGAACGCTCAACAGCCAACAATGCAGCTGAACGGCATGGGTCAGCCTCAGTACCAGTACATGGGTCCACAGCTGGGAGTGGGAATGCCGCAGGTGCAAAAACCGACTGGAGACGGGAATGTGCCGACGTGAGTGGCTCTCAAGGTGGATGGCCTGGAGTTGTGTGACTGGAGCAAGCTTTGGGCTGTGCCGGCGTCAGAGGTGGTTCTTGATAGGAGAGCAGGAGCAGAGTTGAGTGATCAATTGAGCGACGTTGCGACTTGGCAAACAGGCCGGACTAGCCCAACAGAGGGCATTTCCATACCTTGCCATCCGGAACGCTTCCTAAAATCTATCAATTGAATGCAGAGCAAGGCTTGTTGGGTTATCCTGCACTCGCGTTATGACCACAGCATATAAACAATCTTCCCTAGGACGCCCAAGACGGTTCAAGAAGCACACGATCGTTGTCAAGGTTGATATCATTTTTCTCCGGTGAAGGGTAATCCTTTCTAATGTACTCCACACCCGCCCATCGGCGCCCTTGCCAGCGGGCATAGCAGAGAGATCCATCCATCCAGAGCAGTAGCGAATGTGGGGGTATTGAGCAATAGGAGCTGACAATCCATAGCTGGATGGCAGAAGGAAGAAAAAGTATCCGACATATAGGGGCAGAGTAAACAACAAATGACTGTTGTCCACAAATCCGCCAGGAATGGCAAGGTATCGCAGCCCGTCCGTCCGTCCCGTGTGTATAATCCCGTCCCACCCGTGCCCCTCCATCGCTAAAATGACAGATGGTCCAATTTGGAGTGTGCTGTTAGATGCCGTAAAGGAACAACAGGGGTAACATGCAGAGACAGACCGAACCCAAAAGCAGACCGCTGCGTGAAATCATCAATGAAATAGGGTAGTTGGAAGAAAAGCCAGAACATTAAATAGCTGGGAAGCTGGCAGTAGAGCGGCAGGCAATGGCGATCAACCGTCGTCATCGGCGTCGTCCTCTTCTTCATCGTCTTCTTCGCTTGTGCTCGGTCGCTGCAGGGACTTGTTCTTCTTGTGCGGTGTCCCTCGCAACACCGCCTGGGACGCTTTTCGCTTGGGCGCCGCTTTTGAGGGCGTGTTTGCGTTTTCCTTGTTTCCGCCGTCTTCGCCAGCGGGGTCTGAGCCCTTTTGCGCCTCCATCTGTGCGACCTCTTCGGCAGTCAAGAAGCGTCCACCGGGGCCGCGCGGGCGCCGCATTGCATGGTTATGCCTCGACTCGTGCAGGTATGGCTTCCGGCCCTTGGATGTAAGGCGCAGCGCGTCCTCGAGCTTCTGGCGTGCGAGGCGCCGCTTCAGGATGCGGTGGAACTGCTTGGCATTGACGTAGAGGGGCGCTTCTTCGGCCTGCGCGCTGGCAACGAGCTCGGGGGACTGTTGGTGTGGTTGAGCCTGTTGTTGGGCCATGGGCGGTACCGAGGGTCTTGGGGCGGCATGGCTGAGCACGGGCTGCGGTTGCTGCAGGGCCGGACTGTTTATCTGGGTGCTCATCCGCCGCTGCTGGATTGCGGCCTGGCCCGGCGCCATCTGGACTTGCGACGGGAGGGCGCCGGCACTCATGGGGTTGGTCACGGCCGTAGGCGAGCGTGCGCGTCCGTCTTTTTGCATCTGGCCTCCCGACATGCGTGGTGATGCGCGCGGGTCTTGGGCAAGCTGTCCCTGACCCATCTGGTCGTAGTATCCCGCGGGCCCGGCCGCTGCTGCTGTCGCCATGGCGGCGGCCTGCGTGGGGGACATGCCGTACTGCTGGTGCATGCCGGGTATGTATCCTTGCTGCGCATAGTTGATCTGTTGGTGGTGTTGCGGATTCGGCGCGCCGGGCTGCGAATAGCCCTGCGAGGGCAGTATTGGCGACGTCTGCGGGTACGAGTGCATCTGTTGCTGTGTCGGCGACGTTATCGACGCGTTCCCCGTGCCGGGGTTCTGAGCTCCTCCGTAGTTCTGCATGTGGGCAGCCGCATGCCCATGGTGGGGCTGCTGGTACTGGGCGTAGTCAGTCATGTCTGCGGCTCAGGTACGCGTTTGGTACCTGGGCGTACAGAGATGATGACTTGTAGGGCGATCTGGGGGGGGGAGGTGGCTCGAGTATTACCCCAGATGCGCCACTCCAGGTACAGGAGTGTGCGAGGTGTCGGTGCGCGTGGAAGCCCGCTCGGAGGTGCTGGTGAGGTGATTGGGACGCTTGGGGTTCAGGATGGCGACGGGGGTGATGCGGGCGCGCGAGGACGCGACTTTAATCGACGGCGGCAACGAGTGGTCGTGCTGGAGCCTGGAGGTGCGGCAGTCGGAGCGGCGGCCAATAAGTCGTGGTGGTGACAGCCAATGCGGGCGCGGCTGAGAAGCTGGATTCGCGCTGAGTGGGCTGGTGCGCCGGGGGATTAAGAAGAGGCTCGTTGCTGCGTCTGTTTGCTGATGGCGAGAGCTGTCGGAAACACCAGTCTATAGACGCGCCGGCAGACCAGGGTCACGTCACAGCGATGTGCTGGCAATTGGCCACGCTTATGAGGCGGATCGGGATGCGCGCAGGGTCGCAGGGTCGCCTCAGCGCGCGGCGCAACGGGCAGCGGGCAATTGGCTTGTCGCGCGGCGGTGCGCGATGGAGGCGGGCGTGTGAGGGTCGTGCCGTGGTGGAGCCTGGCCGTTGTTCACGTTCACCAGTGGGAGGGATGCTGGATGTTGATGCTGCTGGACGGAGAGCCTTTGCACGTTAGCCGTGGGCGCGCGGGCGGGCAATTGGAGGAGGAGGCGGGCGGTGCGCTGCGCTGGCGTCCAAGCGATTGGGCCATGCAGTGTGAGCTGGCAAACGCAGACTTACCGACTCGGCCAAGCGATGGCCGGGGGTGGGTGCGCAGCTGACTGGCGGATGGCTGGACTGCCTAGGAGTCAGCAGCGAGACAGCACTGCGAGACAGCACTGCGCGACAGGCCAGCGGTACAAGCCGTATTGACTGTGTCGCAACGGTTAGCTGTGGGTGCGGTGTTGACAGCGCTGGGCGAGACGAGACGAGACGAGAGGAGACGACAGAGCACTTGGGGCGGGCTGGGGAGCGCGAGCACGAGCACCACGGACGCGTCGCCAGATGGACAGCGCGAAGGCAGTCAAGTCCCCAGAGCGCGTGCTCGCCAGCAAGAGATGCGGGACTTACTTGCAGCCGCAGGCGATGCTGATCACGTTTCGGGGCCTAGCGAGGACAGTCGCGGAGCAGCAGCGAGTAGCAATCAATCAGTGCAGCGGCACTGTCCACTGTCCACTGTCCACTGTCCACTGTCCGCTGTCCACAAGGCGTGTGTGCGCTGGATCCACGAGCGCTGGTGGTGCAAAACGCGTGATGGGCTTCTCGAGGCTCGCTGATAGGCAGATGCAATGATTGGAAGGGAGACGAGGGACGCGGATTGGAGGGGGCAGCAGCGACCTTATTATTCCGCCGTGCTTGGGCTAGTCGCGGCAGGGATCAGCGCCGCAAGGCGACCGCACACTGCACAAGCACAGGCAAGCACAAGCTCTGGTGCTGCCAGCCGCACGCGCCGGCGGCCGCCTGGGAAGAGCGCGCTCATCGCAGCGTCCGGACGGCAAGGATGCGGCTCTCGGTGCAGCTGTACGACACAATACACATGTAATGCTCTATATCAGACGCACACAGCTCTGCTCGCTCCAGCGTGGCCGAGTGCTCCCCTCGACATCCGGACGCTGTGATGACGTCCGGCGGTGAGCCCCGCTTGACGTGTTCTCTGCCCGCCCATGCGCAGCTCGCAACTCGCAGCTCCCCCATCGCTCGCCCGATCTGTTTGCGCGATGCTGCTCAAACTGCTCAGAATTCCGGCTGCACGGCCAGTCACAAAAAAACTCACAATGGGCGGCGCGTACTGGCCTGCGTGATGGCTGATATTTTGGCCTCGGGCTGCGATTGGGCTCGGGCTGAAATTTACTGGCTCCCGCGCGCCGCCCCCTGGCCCGGGCGTCCGCACGCGCTGCTGCTCCGTCCGAAACACGAACAGATGGATTTACGGCGACAGGCAAACCCAAACCGCCGCGACGCATCACAGTCGCACGGCCATGCTAAGCAGTCGCACAGGCAGGACAAGATGAGACGATCGGGCGTGCTGATAACGTCGTCGAGCCGGCTTGAAGGCGTCAGCATTCCCATGGTCCCTTGGTTGCAGATCATGAGTCTCGCTCAACACATGGTCCCCACACCCCGACGCACCCCAGCGTGTCTCATCTGGAGCCATCTGAACATAAACATGCTTTGCAGCCATATGGACTCAAACACTGTGCCAGCCACCCGATTTATGCTCTGTGCTCTGTCCTCATCTCGCTTTGCCCGCGCCTTGCCGCCCGCTCCCGCCGCGCTGGCTCGCCCGCCTCGCTCAGTTGCACGGCTTAGCAAGCACGACGGCCCAATTCACGCCGTCGTCGCCGCAGAAACTCTCACGGTGCTGCACATGGCTAGAGGGCGAGGCATTCGACGCCGACAACCACGCCTTCGCGTCCTCAGCTGATGAGCTCGCATCGTGTGCCCTCAAGGCTCGCTTCCATGTTTATATACTCGTCTCGTGATCCGCTTCATCCCAAAACATCATCTCGCCCCATCACTTCACCCGAAAACACACTCCCACGGCGCAAACTGCCGACATGTCAAATACCCATGCCCGTGATGGCCTCGGGCTCGCCGACGAGCGACGAGCGACGAGCGACAAGCCCGCCAGTGCCTTCCCGACCGGTGAAGCTGTGCGCATCCAGGCGTCGCCTGCACCTGCAGCGTCACAGCCGCCCCTTCCACGACAGTCCAGATGTCGCAAGCCTCACTCCCGTCACATGACCCGCCCTCCCACTTGCACGAGCATGCATATTCAACATCCAAGTACCCAGGTACCAGAGTACGGCGACGCACGCCGGCTAAAATTGGCCCACCAGCCCTACGTCGGGGCCCATCAGTTTTGGTTGTTCATCACATTAATCAAATTGGGTTACATCTTCCGCTCTGCATCCCCCTCACTTTCCCCCGTTCCCCGGTCCATCCCGGGAAGCCCATGGCCGCCACCAGTGACCTCTCGCGCCCGCACGCGACGGATGCTTGCAGCGCTTCACTCCACGCTCCACTCCGTCACTGAGCGCGGGCGGTTGACGCAAAACACAGCGTCAGGGCCAGCGCCCGCCAGAACGCCCTCGTGTGTCTTGCATATGCGTTTGCTCCATAGTCCGCTCCCGCCCCGAACCGAACCACACCGTAGCCCATCAGCCCATCCCGCGATGCCGTCAAGCCGAGACGAGGCGCCCGCGCATCGCGTTCGGGTTCCATGTCGCCTTCCTGTTCGGGCGCCGCCGTCAAGCAACACCACGCCGAGCACGTTTGGGGTCCTCAAATTCCTGAATCCTACCGTGATCGAGCCCGGCAATGCACGACATGCGGCACGCTTCCAAAGAACAATCAGCACGCTGGGTTCCTTACTCAGGACCATGTCGTGAGGTGAGGTTAGGCTCATCACCGTGATCGCTGCGCACACCCACCCAGCTCCACCATGACAGCAGACGACATGCCGTCTTATCGATACCGGTACCACCCAAGCACATCGCCATGCCTGCGATTGGGGCCTGCCTGCGCTGACTGGACGAGGATCCAGAAGGCTGAAACGCCTACGAATGCCCGGCTTACCCGGTAAGACAAGACATCCACGCTACTATGCCTTTACGTCGCCGACTTTCATCTGTCTGCTGCGGGATGAGCCACGGTGGTCAGTCAAGTGATCATACGCTGGCCGAGTATATGGATATTAGTCATGGGTAGGTATAGGATGCTATATTGCGCCTGTTAGTGAACCCGTTTAAGGTATGTTTATAGGCATGGATGTTTGGGAAGACATTGGTTCTGAGCGGCTGATCTGCTTGTAGGTCTTTCCTTGAAACGCAATGAGCCTTTTCCATAGGACGTTTGCTCCCTTGCTGGGATCGGTAAGTCGAGGCATATCGGCTTATTGCCTCTTGTGGAAAGGGCCCAGGTAGTGCCGCCTCATGAAGGCTGTTGAGCTACGTAGTGCGTCCAGTCGTTGTTCTCTCCCTTAACAAAATGATTCGTACCCCATTCGCCTTTCATGATACCACATTGCTAGTCTTCCATATGTATTCAAGCTAGCGCAAGCCGTGTGTATTTGATGAGAGGCCATTATGCGGCGACTCCATCCTCAAGTCTACCGACTGCATGTTCTTATGGATTGCTGACTCGCAGATTGCACAACCAAACCTTTTCACCAACTTATCTTATACAAGTCCCTGACCAAAGTCGTCCTCAATAGCCGGTTCTCACGCGTTTCAAAGACCCACGCACGATCCGCAGACATCGTGCGCGACGATGTGACCTGCCCGCACTCCGACGTCATCTAACTTCGCCATCAAGCTGTCGAAGCCAGAGTACTTGGCAAGCGGCTTCGCAACGATCCAAAAGATGGCCATCGGGATCATGCCTACGACCTTGACGAAAGTAGGCGGCTCTTGGTAGAGAATGAGCTGCTTCTGGTCGTCGTCCGAGGGTCGAATGAAGGCCTTCGGGTTGTTGAGGAGCCTCTGTGGAAGGATGTTAGCTCAAGCTGCGTTGAAGAACAGCGAATGTGGTATGATTAGCCACCTACCTGAACTGCTGCTTCGATATCCTCAGGAGCAGCTTCGAGCATCCTGCCGCGCTGACGGATGAACATGGCAATACAGCAGAGAGCCGCGCGCGTCTTGATCGTGGTCCTGGACAGGTCGCCGTAGTGACCGGGAATTTCCAGCTCGTATTGGAAACCGCCCTCGTCGATCAAATCGTTGTAAGTGACGCCCTTGCAGCAAACGCCTTCCCATTCTTCGGAGCCTTCATCTGCGACGCGCTCGTCGACCTCATCTTCTACACGTCCGGAAGCCTTGTCGGCGGCGCTCTCAGTGGCTCTATCTTCAATGCACTCCGATGCTTCATCGTCCTGGACGAAATTGGACGATGAGCCCTTCTTGTTCCTCTCCATCCATGCATCAACTCGTGGCTTCGTCGGCGTACCTAGCATGATCAGATCGCCCGCAATCCCGTCCTCCATGACCGGATCGAGGGGTCCTAGATCCATCTCTCGATACTGCTCTAGGTCCTCGTTTCCCTCAGTTGCTCCCATGCCCTCCAAAGCATCCTCTTGCTGAGCCTCTTTGGCTAGCTCAGCGATCTCCTCGGGCAGAGAAGCATTGCGTCGGGCTTTCGAGGGGCTGTTCTCCTTGCCTTTGAGCTGCTTGAAGTACTTGAGGGTGTTGGCGAAGGGCGTGTCGGGTACGGAGGGGTTGGGGGCAAACACCACGTGCTTGGTACCATTGCTATCCGGCGTAGCAGCGATGTGGGAGGGGCTGCCGACCGAAGTAGGCATGCGGTTGCCGGTGGGGGATGAAGCGCGCCGGAGGAGGCTAGCATTGTCGTGCCTAAAGTTGAATTCGAAGTTAGCAAAGTTCATTCATATCACGCGTTTCCACTGTTGTCCTGGTTTGTACCGTAGGGTTACTTGCCTGTGAACAGGAGCGGGTGTGGGCGACGCTGGCTCTACTCCTTGCCCACCATGGAGGAGGTTTCCAAGCTTCTCAGAGTCTACTGAAACGAGACCATTTGACAGAACGGCATGTCCTTTCTCTTGTAGCTCATTCAGACTGAGATGGCTGGTCTCGTTCGCACTATAAATGTGTCCGTTGATGCCAGATACCTCGTGCTCGAGCTGGATGCGC
Source organism: Lentithecium fluviatile CBS 122367 (assembly GCA_010405425.1). NCBI lineage: Eukaryota > Fungi > Ascomycota > Dothideomycetes > Pleosporales > Lentitheciaceae > Lentithecium > Lentithecium fluviatile. The sequence continues at coordinate 95,938 of MU005587.1, forward strand.
CTTTGCTCCGGCTCTTCGTCGATCTGAAGGCCACCCTCTTCTTCCTCCCGGTGCGGATTCTGACGCCCGACTGCAAAATGAGCGTGCAGATCTTGGGTGGAGTGCAGGGCAATTCTACGTAGCAGGTTCATGACGTCCTCTGCATCATCGTGATCGTAATCGTACGCATCGGGCTGGATACCTGATTGATCGGCGGCGGCTACGTCTTCTTCATCATCGAGGGTTCCGATATACTGTGTCTGCTGGACTTGGCGCTGGTCCTCGTTATGCGAGTCCTCGATATACTCGGTTCGCTCATCTTGACGCTGGCCATCGTCGTCCTGGTCTTCGACGTACCCAGTCTGGCCTGCCTCACCATAGCCGTCATCCCCCGAATCAGACAGAAGTGAATATCCCTCCTCAGCAGGACTAGCCGGTGAGCTCGCGCCTAGCTCCTCCGAACCAAGATGCTCGTTTAGGGAACCGACGCTGGCGACTAGATTGGACTCGACTGAGTACCTGCGATCGGAAAAACCCGGGCTACTGAAGATGAAGCCGTGGTGCGAGCGTGGCGGTGAGCCTTTAGCAACGGAGGGCTCTGGCCTGAAGCCTTCCTGCATCGGAGAGGACATATAACCGGCAGTGTCGGTCTCGCCTGCGCGTGGTTGAATCGGGGACGAAGATACGGCGCCGAGAGAGGAGGCGGGTGTGCATGCGGAGGGGATGAGGCTCGCCCACGGCTGCTTACCTTCGGGAGACATTGAGATGTCGTATCGCGTGTAGCGTGGTGGAGATATGTATTGTGCGGCTGGGGAAGACGCGGTGGTGGCGTCGCGGTTGAGGTTAAAACAGGCCAAACCAAACGAGAGCAGGTGCGCTGTGGCAAACGGTTTTTACTAGTATAGAAAAAAGGGACGCGGTTACTAGAACGAGCGCTAGACCTGAGGGAAAGTAACGCGTTTGTTGTCGTGACAGCAAACGAGACAGTGAAAGGGGAAAGTGCGGACGCCCACTCGAGAAGATAACAACAACAACGACAACAACAACAACGTGAAACTGTATCCGGGCCACCCTCTACACATGTGCATCGTTGGCGTGGCCTACCTACTTCGCGCGCCCTGAGCCTCCTGTTCTATTCCAGTGACGGCCTGTACTAACAACCCTCTTGCCTTCTTCTCAAAACCGGCCTCTGTAAAACCTATACGTATTGTGCTATTGTGCAAAAACCCTCGGATCCTAGAGTATCTCTCAGTACTTTCATCTCGATCCCCTCCACCCAGAGGCAGCCGGACACCTTCTCTTCACAACTCCCGCCCCTTTTACGTTTCGATCCCCTCCACGCCAACCTTCACGCCCCTCAACATGTACCCATCCCTTCTCGCCTCTGCCACCTCCTTCGCAATAGCATCTTCCACCTGCTTACTCCTCGGCACCCACCGCACCTTAAACGGCTTGGCAATAGTATTTGAACCAGCCTCAAACGCGTCATCGCTCAAATCAACCGCCATCTCTTTCCCGGTCGAATCCACTGGCGGCAAGATATCGAACGCCCAAAGTAACTTCGCCAATACAATGAACATACTGTTCTCAGCCAGATGCAAACCAGAGCAGATTCTCCGCCCGGCACCAAAGTTCCAGTGATCACGCTCGGAAGCGGCGCCCGCGGCGTAGTGTCCGGACTTTTCGGGATAGGCGAGATATCGATCTGGATTGAACCTGTTGGGCTCGGGAAAGAGCGAAGGGTCGTAGTGGATGGGATACTGCTGGATAGCTACGATGGAGTTTGCGGGGATGTAGGTATCCTTGTAGACGATAGGTGCGGTCGTGTAGTGGGGTGTTCCGATATTTGTGACGGGTCTCATTCGCATAGTCTCCTTGACGATGGCGCGGATATATGGCAACTGATCTTCATCATCGAAAGTAGGAGACCGCGATGCCCCAACCACCCTATCGAGCTCTTTCTGCGCTTTGGCACGAACATCGGGATAGGCGGAAAGATACAAAATCGCCGAATTGGTCGCTGCGGACGTGGTCTCTGACCCAGCTTCTATGAGCGAGCCCGCAAGGAAAGCAGCTTGCAGCTCCGTAATGCCCTGTCTCTCGAAATCGCTTTCGATGAGTTGCTTGACGAAGCATTCGGGCGCTTGTTTCGTCTCCACTTGTGTACGTAGAGACGAAAAGAGTGACATCCAGAGAGTGGCTTGACGATCAAAATATGGCTTGAGGGGTTTTCGCCACCACTGGAGCCGCGGCGGGAGACGCCCGAGAGGTGGAATGGTGTCGGCGAGATAGGCGCCAGGGGCAGCGATGTTGGAAAAATCGGTCATGATCCCGTAGATTTCGTTGACTTCGTCGCATTCCTGAAATCATCAGCTTACAAACCATCAAGTTCATTTGCGCCATTCACTCACCCACTCAGGAATCCTCCTCCCATATGTACTCGTCATAATCACACTGACCGTATACCGCCGCACAGCCCTGTAGCCGACCTCATTCCCCACATCTTCATCTCTCCCCTTCAGTACCTCCTCCAACAACATCCTAGACTCCCACTCCTGACTCGGCTTAAACATCGCACTCGCTGCCGGGGTCAAAAGCTTGTGGCTGATTCCCCTCAACTTCCTCCACTCGGATCCATACGGCATGAACAGAAACCGCAGTCCGCCACTCAAAGCATCATTCGCAACCGGCATCGGCGCGCGTGACGACGAGTCTTTACTCTGTCGGTCCATGACTTCCTTTACAGCCTCCGGAGAGCAAAGCAGGTACCAGTCGTTCCATCCCAGCCGAATTTTGAAGATTTCGCCGTACTGCCGCGCCCATGTTGTTACCTGTCGGTGCGGCTGAGGCCCTAGTTGGTGGGCGTTACCAATTAGAGGGAGGCCTTTTGGACCGGGTGCTGTGTGGTAACTATTTGGTGGTTGACTGCGTGTGCGCTTGTAGTAAAGGATGAACGATGCTACCAGCGCCAATATGACAAGGGTGAGGAACATGATGTGGGGCTGTGCGGGAATCTGGAATCAACCCTTGTAGGATCACAAAGTGTTATCTCGATGCAATCGAGTGTGCAATGATGCAGCGAGCGGATGTCGTTGTGGTCATTTAAGATGTGCTCGAAGAGGTGTCTGGATGCGCAGCCATCCAGCTACCCCACATTTTGATGCGTCTGCAGGGGGACTTCGCGTTCATCAAGCCGCAGATGCGGAGAGGCTTATTTGTGGGGTGTTCGGTCGGAATCCGAGATGATGCTAATTCGAGACCAATTGTGGCGTCATTATCATGCGAATGTGGTGCTGTTCGCAGCAGCGCGATTGCGCAGTACCTGCGTCGCTATATAGAGCTGGGCTATCCTAACATTTTCGACACTGGACCTTTCCGGTGTCTGCTCATCCCAACCAAACCAGAAACGTACAACGCCAGACCATGCAAGTCATAACCATAACGATCGCTGTGGATTCCACAGAATACTGCTGAGCAGTGCGGTGACTATCCCCTTCCCCAAATGTCGCGTAGCGCCGTAAGTGACAAGAGCGAGGAAGGAGATTGTAACCGTCACGCTTCATCACTATCCGGACCATCCGTTTCCGTCAAGTCGTCACTCATAATGTGGAGAATCTGGGAGAATGTCCTGCTCTTCCATCGACCCATGCCGTCCATCAAATCGGCACAGTGAAGCAGCGTCCTTCGCGCTGCGAGATATCCTCCTTCGAGGGCGATCCCGGTAATGCTGAAGGGGCCTCCGTTTCGAATAAAGTTGATCACCGAGTTGTCGCCGAAGCCGAGAGGTGCACCTGGTGAGCGCGGAGTGTCAATAAGACCGACCTGCCCCACACCTGACCAGTCCACGAGATCGAGCAGCTCGATGCAATTGTCGTTGATCCCACAACTGGTAGAAGGCGGGATGGTGAAGATGTAGAGGCCGAGGACCAGCGCCGCTTGGAACAGCGCCACGACGCTGTGTGGATTGACGATGTCGGAGACCTTGCGATCGAAGAGAAGCTTGAAGATGTGGGCGGCATGAAGTACTGAGCGTCGGGCGGAAGGGGTGTGTGACCACGCGGAGATGTCTTCGAGCGCAGCCACTGCTGGGCCGGGTCCGGCTCGTCCTGCTGCGAGCTCAAAATAGCGAGTGTTTGCCCCAAGCATCATGCACGAGGCATGCCACAGCACGGCGGAATTGAGATCAGCCGTCCGCAAAGCATCGATGGATGACGAAGAGAGGTTAATGAGTAGTGGTATCAGCTCGCGACTTCGTGAATCTTCAGCATACACGCGCCATGGCTCGAGATGCTTGTGTGATCCGCCGATGTTTGCTAACCGGTCATTGGATTCGTAGACACGGAGGAGAAAGAGAGTAAGTAAGCTGCGCAGGGTGCTGGAGTCGAGCTTCAACCCTGGTGTGGGCAGGTAGGAAGGCGTTATTCGATTCGAAGTTACCCTGACCCCGCGTTGAACGAGATGGAACCATTTAGTCGCAGAGTTGGCGTGGTATAGGTTATATTCCGAGGGGGGTAGAATCTGTACCGACTCCGGCCGGATCATTGGTGACGTTGACAGGTACGCCGCATACCAGCAATCCGCCTCCAAAAGACCAAAGATGATACTAATTCCTGTCAGAGCAGCGCTGGCAGAATAGATATATCAACTCACCGTTTAGCGCATTCTATCCTGCACCAAGCTTTCCATCGGGCTTCGATGTCCAGCATCTCGTCCAAGTATGATTCGGGCGTCGCGCTCTCATTCGCGGAAAAAAGCCCATGGTTTTGTGCAGCCTTTCATTTGTCAGCCGTGACCAACTCGAGAGGTTCGTTCACTTACCGCGATGAGGTCGTTGTACAGTTTCTCTGCTTGCGAGATCCGGCTTTTTCGCTGCCAATGATCAGTAGCGATTCCACAGATTATGGCTGTGCTTCTTACGCCGGTAATAGAGGCTAGGTTGAGAGCTAGGAGTCCAGTAGCCATAATGCGCATCTGCTTCTGTGGTGGGAGGTCTCGTGTCGACAGCGATTGGACTTCTGCTGTGACCATCTGGAGCACGACCTGGACGAAGATTAGCCCTTGCACGTCCAGTTGCTGCCAATCAGAAAACCTACCGGAAATGTTTTGGATACAAATTTCGAAGCTCCCGCTGTGCCTAGAATGCTGAGCCCAATGAGGCACATGCATAGTAGCAACGGTCGCGGCGCGTTCTTTGCCGAAAATGTCGGTATGTGGATGATCGGCAGCGTTGGGTGATAGTAGTAGAGGTACATCTCCAGCGCAATGTCGAGAATCTCGGCTGGCGGGAACCGCACGCCTTCGCCTCCAGGACTCGCGCCTGCATCGCCACTCGACGACGCAGTGTCGCCGTATGACTCGGATCGCAGACTAGCCGCTTGGGGCGCGCTGTTCAATGCGCCCTGAAGCATGTCTCTGCACTCCTCGTCGAGCCCCCATCGCGAGTTCCTCCGCTCACGTTCACTGATCGGAGTCTCAATGGCACCGGGATGGATTTCAGAGAGGATGTTGGAGCAGTCGCATTGCGCTAACGACTGCCATAACGTGGGCATCAACCGGGACGGCTTGCGACTCCTCGACGGCCAGCAGCTTTCGACTCGCGCAAATCGTTCCCTGGGTATCCTGCTCGCTATCGAGACACTGCTGTCTGACGGACTGGCTTGATTGTCTCCGCCGTTCCGGAAAGGGTCGTTTTCGAAGTGGTCAATCGCCATGTGATGGGGGTTGGAGGCGAGGAGGTCGCCGTCCAGCGGAAAGAGCCATGTTTGAAGCGCATCCGCGGGGGTCCGGTTCGGGAGTGGGTGGTTGCTCTGCACGAGCTCAAAGGCCCATTGGTCGAGGCTGGAGACATGGCCCTGGGGAGAAAAGGAAAGCATGTCGATGGCGGGGTCTATGGGCGGGGGCATGTTGTCATGGTTGCGGTTCATGAATCGGTCATTCTCAGCCTGTATGTTAATGGGAGACGGCGAGCGCCACGGCACATCGCTCGGCGTGCCGAGGTGCTGTGCGGCGTTGATGAGGGCCTCTATCCGGCTGTCGTTGGGCGACGCGTGGTGGTTGAGGGACGAGTGGCGGGCCTGGCTCGCCGGAGATGGGATGGAATTCTGCGCGCCTTCCCCGTTGGCAGGCTGCAACTGCTGCGACTCTCTGCGGCGTGACAAAGGGGACAGGCTCGGATCTTGCTGGCTCTGGGGTGTGCGCTCCGGTCCAGGTCCAGGTCCAGGTCCCAGTCCCGGTCCCGGTCCCGCGCCGGCCTCGCCCTGTGAAGTCGCGGGATGGGGCGTCTGCTTGTCGTCGACCCCGTGCTGGGCCTGCTGCTGGTTCTGCTGGCTGTTGCTCAGCCGATTGAGGGCGTTTTGGGCGTGTCCTTTGCAGTGGCGGAAGAGGACGTCGCTACACACGCTTAAGTCGGTGGGCCGCTCGCACACTCTGCCATTGGGCCTCACCTTCGCGAAAAATGCTTCTTGCACGTCGGGCACTCGTACGGACGCTCCCGTGTGTCTGCCTCGTTATTAGACGACGCGCTAGACGGGGTGAAGGGGCGGCATGTGAGGCCTACGCGATCGCTCATGGCGCTTTACATGTTCGAGCTTGGTGAACTTGCGGTCGCACAAGCTGCACTGCTTCAGGGCCATGGGGACCGGGTGTCGTCGTCTGCGCGGGAGATGCGCGTGCCCTTAATGTCGTCGCGGGGGCGCTGGAGGTGAATTGGATGAGATATCGGTCAAGGCATCTGGCGTCGCTGGCGCTGGCGCTGGCCTCGGCGGGTGATCTGAATGCGGGGAAGCTACGACCCATGACTCCAGATGTCGCCTAGCCCAATATAAGCCCGGGATGCACCCAACCTGTCAATTCATCCTTCATCTATGCCCATCTGCAATATTGTGCCCTCTGCATGTCCTGCTCGAACTGGGAGAGAGCCCGTTTACCCAATACCGGGCCTCATGGCAGCCCTCGACATCCGAAACACCCTGCATCTGGCCACGAGCACCGATTGCTGCCGCCTCCAAGCGGGCGCGTTCCATGGCCGGTCCGACTGGCGGCCATCCGACGAGCTGCTGGTAAAGCCGATGGTTACGGACCCAGACCTCGGTTCCCGCCCTCCCCGATCGAGACATGTGGGGACCCTGAGGCTGCACTAGTGGGGCAAAGATCAACGGGCCCCTGTCTACTCTTGCGCATGCACATTGCCCAGGGCCTTCGAGAAGGAGATCAAGAGCAGACGAAGAAGATATCCCCCCCTCCTGATTGGTGGACTATCGCCCTTCATCAAAGTCTGCATATGAATGTTTCATGCACTATGTAGGATCAAGATCTGGTCGTATCTTCCGTCGATCAGGCTTCTCGAATATATCCCTATAGTACGGATCACTGTTCGCCGTTATCGTACAACGTAGCGTGCCGGACCACAGGAGCTTACCCTGCTCTCGGAACTTGCCAGCATGGCTGTCTAGAGGCCGGTCAGGTTGTGCACGGGGGACGAAGAAGCATGATACCGACGGTGGTGGTATCGGTTCAGCCAACATATCGTCAAATTTCGTCAAATCTATCTCGTGCGAATGTTCTACGCCACTTTCGCCAGCATATCCACCACCGCCGAGTACACCACAAGCAAGACCCCGCCGCCCGGCCCAAACCGCAGAATCTTCGCGAGATATCCCTTATACAGCGCCCTCAAGCCCTCTTCCCTAGCCACAATTGCCAAACTTGGCCACGCCCACGCGTACTTTGGTCTCACGCCCTCAACCTTTGCAACACTTTGTATGCGACTCTTCACCACATCCAACGGTGTATTGAACGTTGTTCCCACAATACCGCCCACAAACCCCGCCGCAAGATCGTTAGCCGTCTTCTGCATCTTCGGGTTTGCTGACTTCTCAGGTTTGGGCAGTTGAGCCCGCACTTGAAATATGCAACCAAAGTAGCCGGCATTCCACACAATGTGGCGCCAGAGCGTTGCCTCGAAACCGTTATAGAGTGCCAGCGGACCTTCCTGCCGGATCACTTTTGTGAAGCAGTCGACGAGGCCAGTGTAACGTGATGCGGAGGTCTTGTCCTGCAGGCGAATCTTGAGAAGCTCAAAGGGGACCACTACGAGCGATTCTACCGCACCAGCACTGGCACCGGTGAGGACTGCGAGGGGCTGTGTGAGGACGGGTGCATGGAAGAGGCGTTGATAGTACGGTCCGAAGCTGTCGTTTGTGGAGAACTTGATGGCTCTGGGTGATTGTCAGTTTGAAGATACCTCAACACGAGCTTAGGACGCAGACCTTTTCGGTACCTCCATCAATATGGGTGCTGTTATGCCGCGGTACAACCGCGACGCGCCCTCGTTCCTGATGATCTTTCGAAAGCAATCCAGCACGCCATTGTAGCCTTGACCGTCTTTCGCTACGCCGTGTTGCAATTGTATCCGGGTTTTGACGACATCAAGAGGGTACCTTTCTACACTCTTAGCGATTCTTCACCTTACAGTTCGTGTGACGGGTAGAACCCACATTACTAGGATCTATCACCTGGTCAGTTGAAGCGTCAAAAATCAGAATTCTGAGTCTTGCCTCCGAAATCCCCGCCACGGCTCCAGCAGCAAACTGGTACCTAAACGGCAGCACCACCAATTTGTCTCCTCCGACCCCCCCATTCTTCTCTGACTTCGTGCTATTCATCCTATCACAACCAAAAATTCTACCAACAGGGGGCCGATGCTACAATGAAGCTTCTCAAATCCACATCTACAATAGACAGCAGAAGGCAGCGTGCTAGACTCGCCTGCAACTTCCCCACTCGTTCAGTATCACCACCATCATCTTTGCCCTGCATTGTGGTCCCTGTCGTGTTGTGGAGGTGGCGGCGGCGGCGGTGGTGGTGGTGGTGTTGTTGCAGGGATGGCTAATCTAGGTGCATGTGGGGACGGGAAATGTGGCGTATGTGGGGCTAGCGCGATGCGGCACGGTTAGACGAGGGTGTTTGTATAGGGCTGCGGGCGGCATGTGGGGAGGTCTGCGATGTCGAAAATGGACTACCAGAAGGCGAAGTCTTTGGGCTTTTGGCGGTCATGGGATCAATTTGGAAAGGGCAGTACGCATGATCTTGTCCTGTGCTCGCTCAATGCTGTGCACTGTAGAGGCTTCCTCGAAAGCGATTCTGTTGTGATGGCTATGCGCCAACATTCTAAGCTTACGCGACAGTCTTTTTCTCCTTGAGCTCCTGTATCTCCTCTTCGCTGAAATCCAACAGCTCCCTCAAAACTTCATCGGTGTGCTCGCCCAGCAGGGGGGGCGGAGTCCTAATCTTCGGTTCCGCGCGTGAGTACTTGACGGGGTGATTGACCAGCCTCAAAGGTCCACAAGCCGGATGGTCGACTGTTTCGATCATGTTGCGAGCAAGCACTGTGTTCGAATTAGTACCCAAGCGACATTGTCGCCAGGATTTATGGCATACCGTGTTCGTGATTTATTGTGCCCTGTATATCGTTCACTGCTGCATATGGCATACCGCTCCCCTCAAAGATGTCTAACCACTCTTTCGTCGTCTTCGTCTTGAGCTCATCTTCTATGATTCGATCGAGCGTGTCTCTGTTCTTCACGCGCAGCGCGTTTGTGACGAAGCGAGAATCTGTCTTCCACTCCGGCTTGTTGATCTTGTCGCATAGGATACCGTACAGTTTGTCGTTGCAACCTCCCACAGCGATGTTAGTGTCTTTGGTCTTGTACGCTCGGTATGGGACCACGGACGCTATTGATGATCAGCACACTCGCTCCATTTTGCCAGATCTTGAACTCACCATGAGCAGTTCCCCACCTCCCACTATCCTTCTTCCCACTGACCAATGCACTTGACGCAATATTCGCTAACCCCGCAACCTGACAATCGCTCAAGCTAGCATCAATCCACTGCCCTAGCCCCGTCTCTTTCCTCGCATGCAAGCTTGCCAGCACCCCGATCGCGGTATACATGCCCGTCGTCAAATCTGTCACGGCCACCCCAACCTTCACCGGCGGGCCATCTCTCTCCCCCGTGATGTGCATAAGCCCCATTTCGGCTTCGACCATGACATCATAGCCCGCGCGGTCGCTATAGGGTCCTGTTTGGCCGTAACCGGTCACAGAAGCGTATATGAGAGAGGGATTTAGGGCGGAGAGGGTTTCGTAGTCTAGACCGTATTTCTTGAGGGAACCTGGGAGGTAGTTCTCTACGAGGACGTCGCATTTTTTAACGAGAGAGTGGAGGATTGAGATTCCGGTGGGGTTGTTGAATGAGAGGCCAAGGGATTTTTTGTTCCGGTTTACCTAGGTGGTGTCAATGCTCGCGAAAAGGGGGATGGGTCAAAGGGGTAAATGCATACAGAAAGATAGTATGCGCTTTCTCCTGGGAACTGGCGCTCAACGCCATCGGTATATGGTGCATCTGGTGGTCCCCAAGATCGAGTGTCGTCGCCTCTTGTTGGGTGCTCGATTTTGATGATCTCGGCCCTACGTCATATAAGCAATCACACTTCAACTTGAGAAGACTGCAACATGCCCAAGGTCTCCCAATATCTGCGTACAATAAGGCTGTCGAATGTTATCACAGTTCCTCCTTTCAAAGCTGCTTACTGAATCAGGAAAACACCTACCCCTGCAAGCACCCTAGTCATATCCAGCACTCGTATTCCAGCCAATGGCAGCTTCTCGATAGTCTTCTTATCAACTTGTGATGCTGTTGCGTTGCCTCGCCGCCATATCCTGGAGTTCCGGGCCGGAAGCACCTCCGCGGCTCCAAAACACCTCACCCGAGATTGGACTAACCTCGCACATGATCTGGAAGTTGATATCATGATTGTGCTACCTAAATTCGTTGCTCGCCGCTGAAGTGTTATACCAAAAAAATCGAAAGTCGGAATTTGTTGCCCCACATTCTGCGTGTGGGGTCGCTAAAAACTGCAGGAACAGGAATGCACAGACATTTCTGATGTTCTGCAGGAACCTCTGGAGAATGAACACGATATAGTCTTCGCTTTGCTTGGATATAGAGCGAATAAATTGTACAAGCTACTTCCTGCAGGCGATTATATGTGCTGCTGTGATAGAACGCCCCTTCAAGCAGTGTCTGTTTTCAGATCTGTGGCATTCTGCGTTGCGTCCTCCAGAACGGTTTCCTTTACGGCGTCTGGGATGATTTCCTTCACAGTTTCAGGCACGATGCCTTTCGCAGGTTCTGGCACGCTTTCTGTTGAGCCATTTGTTCTGGCCTCCGTTGCTCCATTCGTCTCGCCGTTAGTGGCGTCGTGGGTCGTGCCGTTCGTGACGTCATTCGGTCCGTTCAAATACGGCTTCAACTCCTCAGAGTGGACACCTTCGGTATCGCTTACATTTGCGCCATGCGAGAAGCCGCCGAAAAAGTAAGGTGCGAGCCTTCTCTTCTCAGCAATCTTGTCTTCCTTCACGCGAGCCAGAAGCTCTTTGGCCTTCGAGTTGGCAGAGAACCGATCCTACAAGAGTTAATGATGTCACACAATAGAAAGGCAAAACATACAGGCAGAGCATCCCAGACTTTGTAGTCAGTACCATGAGTGCTGATGGTTCCGCACCCAATACGAGCATATTCGGTCCACAGGAAGAGGCGGCTGGACTCGATCATGATGGTCAATTGGTCTATACGGGATCAGCAACGCCCCAACAGGCGGAAAGAGCCAGCTCTACCTTGGAGAATCTTTTCAGGTTGACTCTCGTGGATTCTCATCCCATACTGATATCCCTCGTGGAAACCCCCATGTGGGGTGTGGCAGCCTTCGAAGCTACCGCCACCAGGCTGGAAATCGTCGCTTCGGCCCAATCCTTGGCCATAGAGGCAAGCAAGAAATTCGGATGCGGCATTGCGGTGGAAGTAAGGTAGCCTGAATGTATTGGTTGCCACGTCCCATCTTGGTCCGAACCAGAGAAAGTCTGCGAGAGGCGTAACAGGGTCACGAGATTTGGCGGTGAGAACAACGAAGATGGACGGGTCGGTATGGTCGATTGAGGTACTGTTCTGTGAAGAAAATTTGGTCAAATCGTACTTGTAGGGAACGACGTTGCCATGCCAAGCCACGAGGTCGTATGGGCTGTGGTTTTGCTTGATGGCCACCAGCTTGCCATTGATCTTGTTTACGATCGTGTAATCGACATGCAGATCATCGTCGATAGCTGCAACCGGGTACAAGAAGTCGCGGGGATTGGCCAGCCCGTGGCCACCCAGCGGCCCAAGGTCTGGAAGCTCCCACATGGAACCCCACACCTCGGTTATGTAGCCTCGTGCAACCTTGGTGTTGGGCGCCAAATTCATCGAGAATCGGATACCTCGTTGGATGACGCAGATTTCCCCGGGCTGGAGAAAGATCATGCCCATTTCGGTCTTGATGTCAAGATTTCCCAATTGACCGCTGATAAGGAAGTCGCCATCGGTATTGCAGAAAGCTCTCTGCTCCATGTTGGAGTTGAACATGTACACGTACAGGGCGAGTCCTTCCCGGATGTTGGGGTCACCGCTGCCCGCTAATGTGTGAAGTCCATCTGCGAAGTCGATCTTGTCGTCATCCTTGGGTAGCGGAAATGGATGCCATTCAGCTTGCTCCGGAAGGGTTTCAACCTTCGAGTTGATAGAAAGGAAGCAGTTCTCAATATTGGACTTTGTCTCGACTGGTATGTAACCCTCTGTTCTTGTTAGCGCGCTCTCACAGGATAATGGAAAATCCCACATACGGTGAGCTGCCGCTGGTCTGCATCGGTACATGTATGTGCTGAAGTTCGAGTGTCGCGGGGCAGCGAATGCCGAGTATGTGATGCCCTCGGTGTACAGGCCGAAGCGCACCTGCTGTGGATTATTCTGCGCAACAGGCAAGGTGCCTGGGATGACTTCTGACATGTGTCGGTTTCCCCATCCTGCCTGATACTCGTATGGATCGTTCGCGCGGGTGGGTTTTAGCCTCTGCAGATCCGTGAAATGGAAGGCCCTTTGCGGGTCCGTGACGAGCTTGCGTTCCTTGAACTCTGGCATGATGGAGAACATGAGATGTGGATGTGAGATTTGATGTGTCGATTGACATTCTTACATGTATCCAATCTTATATTGAACCATCCCCATCCACATCCCCGGTGGGCTAGCGCTGAATCTGCCGTAGCTGGCTGGCGTGCATGGCGCGTGATGTGGGGCGACCTGGTACTCGTTCCAGATATGGCGGGGTGTCGAGCACGATGATTTGCTCCGCACAGCGTTGGGTGCCCCAGAATGAGGAGCTTGATTAATCGAGCCGGCATAGTGGAGGCGTTTGATGAGGGTATGCGATTGTGAATTTATCTATCCTTGCAATGCTGGCACGAACGCTGTTCGTTCTGACGCGTACGTAGGAAATCCGACTGGGCAGAGCCCTTAGATAAATGCAATAATGTGAAATGGGAAATGCTACCTGGTACCGACGAAGCTGACTATGAAGACCTGGCGAGAACCTCGTCCACCATCAGGCCACAGGAGCCCAAGTAGTTCTTCGCGTCGCAAAGGGAGCTAAGCTCCTCGTTCGATATTTTGCCGGTGATCTCAGATTGCTTCTGGAGCGACTCGAGTAAACTAGTATCGCGCTCAATGCTGTCTTTGCACGCCTCGTAGACTAGGTCGTGGGCTTTCTGTCGTCCGACATGAGGAGCCAGGCCCATCATCACAGCCTCGGCCACGATCAGCCCTCTCGTGGAGTAGAGGTTGTCGAGCATCGCCTTTGAGTTGACAACAAGTCCAGAAAGAGCAAAGTCAGCTTGGTAGAGCGCACCTACAGCCATGACGAAGCTTTCTGGAACTGCCACCCATTCCAGGTGCCAGGGCCCAGAGGCACGCTCAAAGTCCGAAACCATCCCATCTAGAACTAAACCCGCATTCGAGCGCAGTACTTTGGAGGCTGCGAGAATGACCTCGCTGGATATGGGATTTCGCTTCTGTGGCATAGTTGATGACGCTCCACGGTGCGGGACGAAAGGCTCAGAGACTTCAGAAAGCTCGTTTGACGACATGATGATGATGTCGAGCGCAACCTTGCCCAAGCTCCCTCCTACGAGCGCAAGAAAGTTGGTGATCTCGGCGACACCATCGCGTGCGACATGCCATGTAATTGGAGGATCGACCAATCCGAGGTCTCTCGCCATCTCTTTGCGAACCCGGATGCCGTCATCGCCTGAGCCTAGCGAGGCCAACGAGCCCGCTGCACCGCCAAATTGAACCATTAGCGCTCGTTTCTTGAGTTCTTGAAGGCGTTCGAGGTGGCGCTGAAACCCTGATAACCATATCGCGCACTTGTGGCCAAAGGTGATTGGTAAAGCGTGTTGTAGATGGGTGCGACCGGCCATTGGCGTGTCCCGATATTTGGCGGACAGCATCTCGAGATTCTTGATGACGGATCGAAGAGTCCTTTCCACGATTTCTAGGCCCTCCTTCATCTGCAGCATACTAGCCAAATCCATGATATCCTGCGTCGTAGCTCCCCAATGCACATATCGGCCCGCTTCTTCGCCGCAGAGGGCCGACAGCTGCCGCACCAGGGGAAGAATGGGATAGCCGACGATCTCAGTTTCGCGGCGAAGCCTGTCAAAATTCAACTCGGCGCCCTCCGACTTGCTGGTCACAATCTCTCCGATATGAGATGGAATAACATTGCATCGCGACTGAGCTCTTGCCAATGCTGTTTCGGCGTCAACGCATCGGCTAAGGTACGCCTTATCATCGAAAACTTTGCGGATCTCTTCGGTCCCAAATAGAGTTCTGAAGATGGCAGAGTCAATTGCACTCACGCTACCGAGGGCGCGACGTTGTTGCAAACCGGGCAATCTGGGAATCGCGCGCACAGTGGCGGCACGACGGAGGAGAAACATGAGGTAAATGGCCAATGGAACGATGAAGAATCGATGGAGAGCAGGCAATGCATATAACAAAACGAGAACGCTAGCAAAAACGATGCCGATTAAAGACGTGGGACCAGGCACTTGTGAGGGGCGGGAAATGTGGCGGGAGCAGTTTGTGGGGAATCGGAGCTGGGCCCACGCTTTTAGCGTGCCGAAAGCGGCTAGACCGAAACCGCATCCCACGGTGCCGTGTAATGCTTTGGAGCTATTCCGGAGCCTCAATGTAGCTCGAGTCTAGAGACTGGTTTCTCGCAAGTTGGGGGTGCGAAGTGCATCGAGAACTTGAGGTAACGTGGCCTCTGTATGAGGCAATGGGCACTGACACCCCTCTAGGTGAGCTGGACCGACCTCCCTAACATTGAAACAACCTTACCGAACAGGGTAGTGCGGTAATTATCCCTTACCCAATTTGGGTATCCACTTAGAGACGCGACTCTACGATAAAGCTCCCCACGTAAGCGATCACCAGCATTAAGTTTGATTGCTACCTGTGGTATGGGATCATTATTGAAATACGCAAAGCATCTGTTTCGAAGACCCTCAGTACAACCGCTCCGATTCCCAACCACTGGATTTCCGCTCATCGGCGACGACTGTTGGCTCGAGGAAGAGTGTACTGAAGCATTCCAGTCCGGGTCGTACTGTCCGGTAAACATAGGCGATGTGTTCGCTTGCAAATATCAAGTTTTGGGGGAATTAAGGTTCAGGGTCACGTCAACAGTCTGGCTGGCGCGCAGTCTACAGTGAGCACTGACTTCCTACAAAAGCCGAGACCGCACGCTGAGAGTAACAGAAATCATAGCTATGCAGCGCTCAAACTGTTCACGCGTCAAGGACTGAACCAGGACGAATGCGAGATATACCAGCGCCTGCGTAAGGGAAACATTGCACACCCCGACTACGACTACGTCAGGACTGTCTCGGACGCCTTCACAATCCAGAGACGGGGAGGGGACCACAGGTGCCTCGTACAGAAACCTATGTGGGATAGCGTTGAAGACAACTTGAATCGCAATCCCGCACATCGATTACCAGAGAATATTTTGAAGCTCCTCCTAGTCCGGGTCTTTCTCGCGCTCGATTATCTCCACACAGAGTGCCAACTTGTACATACCGGTAAGCCAAATTTCTGGCACAATATGTGCATGGTGCTCAAGACCCAACAGACATCAAAGGCGAAAATATTCTCATGGAAATAAGAGACAACAACATCCTTGAAGCCTTCGTCAAGGACGAAATGGAGACTCCTTCTGCTCGTAAATCTATCAATATTGCCAACATTTACGCCTCAAGGACTTTCGGTCGACCGAAACGCGTTGAAAGAGCAATCCGAGGCGACTGTGGCTCAGCGGTCCGAGGCGACAAGCTACGGACTCATGTCGCTCAGCCCAACATATACCGAGCACCAGAGGTTATGCTCAAAGCTGAGTGGAAGTACCTCGTGGATATCTGGAATGTGGGTTGCATGGTCTGGGATCTTTTCGAAGACAAACATCTATTCTCCGGTAGGGGCTAAAACGGAGGGGCATACACGACAGGGCCCATCTCGCCCAAGTCGTTGCAATGCTAGGATCACCACCGCTAGATATGTAACAGCGAGGTCAGAGAAGCAAAAAATTCTTTGACGAGGATGGGAAGTGGACAGCCAAAATTCCGATCCCCACCGAGAGTCTAGAGGATTCTGAAGAAATGTGCGAGGGTAAAGAGAAAGAGGAATTCCTTCGATTCATGAGGTGCATGCTACAATGAAGGCCGGATGATAGGAAGACTACGAGTGAGCTACTGAAGGATCCGTACCTTGCAGAGTCATGGAACGTACGATAGATAGGAGTCTACAGATATATTATAGCCCATCAAAGCTCACAACTCCCGAATGAAGAGCGACGCCACCCCTTGCCCAGTGCTGGCACACATGCTTACGATCCCTATCTCCTTATCCTGCCGGCGCAGCTCGCCAAATAGTGTCGCGGTTTGTCGTGCCCCAGTGGCTCCTGTGGGGTGTCCGAGAGCAATTGCCCCACCATTTGGATTGACCTTCTCTTCGTCCAAGCCCAGCGACCGTATACAGGCTATTGTCTGGCTTGCAAAAGCCTCGTTCAGCTCAATCACATCGATGTCCTTCAGCTCGGTCCCGGTGTACTTGAGTAACGATGGGATTGCGAACACCGGACCAATTCCCATCTCATCGGGCGCGCAGCCGCTCACCTGCGTGCCAACAAAGCGACCCAGAGGCTTCAGGCCACGTTCTTCTGCCCAGGATCGACGTGCTAGAATCACTGAAGATGCGCCATCGGAGATTTGTGATCTAAACGTCAGCTAGGCGCATCGCAGAGGAAACTTGCCACTTACGAGTTCCCCGCGGTGCTCTTTCCGTTTTCACCAAATACTGGCTTCAACTTGGACACCTTTTCGAACGTCAAGCCGTGTCTGATACCGTCGTCTTTGGTTACTTCGAAGCCGGTCGGCAGACCTGTTGACTCGTCTATTCGCTGGACCGTGACGGGAACAAGCTCCCAGTCGAAGTGACCCTCTTTTTGAGCTTGACTCGCGCGCTCATGGCTTCGGACCGCATACTCATCCTGCGACTTCCGGTCGACGTCGTACCTGTCGGCCACGTTTTCCGATGTGATTCCCATGGGCATGAGGCAGTCTTTGGCGTCCTTGACGGTGGACCCCAGCAACGTCGGCGACACGTCAGTGGGGAGACCCCGCGACCCGTAGTTCCTCGACATGCTCTCCACGCCTCCAGCGAGCCCGACGTCGATCTGTCCCACCATGATCGAATGCGAAATGTGCGTGATGGCCTGGAGGCTGCTCGAGCATTGGCGATTGACGGTGTGGAATGTCGTTGAGCTCGGAAATCCGGTGTGATTGAGTGCCATCCGTCCAGTCTTTGCGAAGCCCAGCTCTGCCAAAACGTTTCCGATCATGGCATCGTTCACATCCTTCATTTCGATCCCGGCTCGTTGCACCGCTGCTTTCATCACCTGCTCGCATCAGTACTCAAGCTGAACACTTTTTTCGGGGGTGCTCACAGGCATCAGGATATCTTCTGGATGCGCATCTTTGTAGCCGCCCTTAAAGCTGCGATTGATGGGCGACCGGACCGCCGACAGCAGCACAACGTCATTCGGGCTCTTCTGCAGCACATTTCGCGCGACCCTGTTGAAAGCCGCCATTATCGCAAACCAAGATCAGACACAAGCGGTCAAACATTTTGCGAGGCGACGACGGATATTGCTGGGCAGGGGTGTGGAACTGCCGCCTCGGAGGTCGATGTTCCCAAGTCGAGATGGCGGGGCAGGCGCTTGTGGGGCGAGACCGGAGCTTCCCCTCCATGACGAATCACCGAGCAGCACACTAGATCATTGATCGAGGCATTTGGTATGAAGCCAACAAAAATACTTTTCGCCCATTTTCTAACACAAATCGTTCAGCGACGGCCATCCAAGATGACACTTCCAACCAAGTACCAGAACGGGAGCGTCGACTCCTCAGTCAAGGGCGTGTACCGAGCTTCGCCTATCAAGCTCATGATATACGGCCGGGGTCAGTGAGAGACATTGCCTGCGAAGTCACCGAAGCTCACAGGTTGGCAGGCACGAGCAACCAGCTTTCGGACGTTGTGGCGGAGCTTGGAGGCACCAAAGCTTTTATCATCACCGGACGCTCGCTCTACGAAAAGACTCCGGTAATCAAAAACATAGAGAAGAGCCTGGGTTCTGTCCACGGGGGGACATTCAGCAAGATTGGGCAACATGCGTCAGTTCGGCCCCAGAACCACAACGAGCGACGCTGACCAGGCACAGGCCAATTGGCGATATCAAAGAAGCCACCGCGTTGATGGCCGAATCGGGAAGCGACGTCCTCATATCAATAGGAGGCGGCTCGCCTATCGACTCTGCAAAGGCGATTGCTTATAACATTCATCAAGAGACCGGAAAGTGGATCCCGAGCATTGCCGTGCCGACGACCCTGAGTGTGGCCGAGACGACGCAAAATGCAGGATTCACGACTGAGGAGAGGCACAAGATTGCGGTCAGCAATCCCGAGCTCGTCCCAAAAGGTACATGCGTCGGATTCCCCAGCCGATCAAGCTGATAAAGATATAGCTGTGGTTTATGATGGAGATATTGCCCTTTATACACCCTTGGATCTCTGGACAAGTACCGGAGTAAGTCGGATCCCAGCATGCTCGTGCTTTGTGAACGTCTATTGATGATAATCAGATCCGATCCTTGGACCACGCCGTTGAGCTGATGTACCACCCGCTCGCCTCCGAAATACCCACGAAGCGCATGTGCTTGGAAGCTATTAAAGACCTGTTCACCTATCTGCCCCAGTCAAAAGCCAACCCAGACGATGCCGACGTGCGCGTCAAGCTCTTCCTTGCCTGCTACTCATCACTCTTTCCTTTCCTCTATACTGGCGGCGTCGGCCTTAGCCACAGCATCGGACACGCGATTGGTGCTACATACTCCATTCCTCATGGCATTACCAGTTGCTTGAGTCTCGCTCCCACAGTGCACTTCAAGGCAAGCAACCCAGAAGAGGCGGGGCAGATCGCGAGAATTCTTCCGTACATTGGAAAGCAGAGCACCGGGAGCGATGAGAAGGATTCACATGTCGTAGGCGATGCGATTGCTGCGCTGGTTGGAGAACTAGGACACAAGACTACGCTGACAGCGGTATGTGAATTCGCACCCAACTTGCGCTTCGTTTCCACTAATTTTTTCGGAGTACAACGTCCCAACAGGCGACGCGGAAGAGGAAGCTATTGCGGGCCGCGCACTACACAGCAAAGGACATAAAGATTTCGCGAATCGTAAGTCAGCCTGTTGCGCCAACGGAGTGTGTTCCCCTAGCTAACATTGCCATTTAGTGAAACAGATTGTGCACGACTTGTATTGAGCGTCTCTCCATCTCCATGTATATACACCTTGCATCCACATCATTGCTCATGACATCATCATTTACAATTACATACTATCCTGGCGTAGATCTTAACAGGGCGGATGAGGCCTCCGATTTTGGGGTCGGCTCTCCTAAATGGAAATGTCTCCGTGGGCGGATGCTTTTCCGAGAGCCAAATGTACGAGAAGAGCTTTTCCGCTCGGATAAGGACTCTTCCAGGGTGTTTGGTGGGCTCCGAATCTCCACCGGCATCGGCTCGGCTGTTGCATCGGCCAGCCCAGTTGCGCTTAGTGGCAACATGCAAGCTCTCATAACACCGTGTGGGGAACGTGGAAGCTCCGCAGCCAAAAAGTTCCCAGCGCATACTCCCACATTATTATCGTGCATTGAGGATTGCGGAGCCGCGGTGAAGCTGGAGCGTGGATTCCTACGGCAGGCGACGGCATCAAATTCTTACTTTCCCCATCTTTAGACGGCCTGCATCAACTTTTCGGTGCATTTGAATCTCCAGGCTGCGTACAGAGGGGTTCCGACACGCACATTTCCACGTTTACTCACGATGCAACGAACATTCCTTTTCGCGGCTCGCCGCAGCGGGCCCGCAATCCGCTTCTTCTCTAGCACATCCACGCGCTGCGCAATCAACAAAATATGTCCCTCCGCACAAGAAGCAATCAAAGACATGAAGTCGAATTCCACAGTCCTAGTCGGCGGTTTCGGCTTCTCCGGGGTTCCCAACACCCTCATCAACGCGGTGCGCGACCGGCCAGATCTCAAGAACTTCACTGTCGTGAGTAACAATGCGGGAATGCCGGGCGTGGGGCTAGGCCAGTGGTTGGACACGAAACAGATTGGGAAGATGATCGCAAGTTATATTGGAGACAACAAAACTTTCGAGGGCATGTACTTGAAGGGAGAGTTGGACCTAGAGCTGACGCCCCAGGGGACGATTGCGGAGAAGTGTGCCGCCGGGGCGGCGGGTGTACCAGCCTTTTACACGCCTGCTGCCTATGGGACAATAGGTATGGTTAGAGATGTCGCGACGAGCAACAAAATTGACGATGAGCAGTACAAACCGGCGAGCTCCCCGTACGCTACAATCCCGACGGCACCATCGCCAAAATGGCGCCTCCGAAAGAGACGCGCGAATTCAACGGCAAATCCTACGTAATGGAAGAAGCTATCTACGGCGACTACGCCTTTGTCAAAGTCGCGAAAGCCGATCGCTTGGGCAACTGCACCTTCCGCAAAGCACAAAACAACTTCAATGAGGCTATGGGAAAGAATGCAAAGGTCACGATTGTTGAGGCGGACGAGATTGTGGAGGATGGTGTCATTGCGCCGGAAGAGGTTCATCTGCAGGGCGTGTATGTGAAGAAGGTTATTAAGAGCACTGAAGAGAAGAAGATTGAGAGACTGGTTAACTATAAGGATCCGGAAGAGCAGAAGAAGGCTATCCTTGAAGGTTTGTACTGCCTACCCCACTCTTTAGAACTAATATACTCATGCTCAATAGGTTCCTCAGAAGCCGCGCAAAAGCGCGAGCGCATCATCAAGCGCGCAGCCAAAGAGCTCAAGGATGGCATGTACGTCAACCTCGGTATTGGCATGCCCCTCGCCGCCCCGGCTTTCCTTCCCGAAGGCGTAGAGATCATGCTGGAATCCGAGAACGGCATTCTTGGAATGGGCGGATACCCGAAGAAGGGCGAAGAAGACCCGGATCTCATCAACGCTGGCAAGGAGACGGTGACTTTGATCAAGGGCGCATCAACGTTTGGTAGCCACGAGAGCTTTGGCATGATCAGGTCTGGGCGTATTGATGTTGCCATGTTGGGTGCCATGCAGGTCAACACATACGGAGGTAGGTAGCCTTCTCCAGGATCCATGGACATCGGCTAACAACTGCATAGATCTCGCCAACTTCATGCTTCCCGGCAAGGTAAAGGGCATCGGTGGCGCCATGGACCTCGTCGCCAACCCCTCCCAGACAAAAGTCGTCATCACCATGGAGCACACCGACAAGAAGGGCAACCCGAAGATCCTCAAGCAGTGCACATTCCCGCTCACGGGCCAGAAGTGCGTTTCCACCATCATCACCGACCTCGCTGTGTTTGATGTACACCCACTAGAGGGTTTGACACTTAAGGAGCACGCCAAGGGCGTCACTATCGATGAGATCAAGACGAAGACAGAAGCGCCATTCAAGGTCGCTGATGATTTGAAGGAGATGGATGTTTGAGTGTGGGTCGGAATCATGGATACCTACTAGAGGCGTTTGCATTTGGTTATAAGCGTAGCATTGGGCGCTCGGTTGGTCTCCATGAACCATATCATATATCATTTCTACAAACGGCATAAGAATCTTTCCCTAGCCTACGCACTCCCTCCCTCCACAGCATCTAACCTCAAATATGCGGGCCCTGGTACGTCTTCACTTATATCACCCCAAGCACTCCAGTGTTTCCCTACCAAGTTCTCACCCTCGATCTCATCCGCAATAGCAATGGCCATATCACCCACACTGATGCCGGTCAGCCTCCCCTCGAATATATTCTCTCCCTCCTTCTGTTCCCCCTCCAACACCATATCATCAACACTGATCTTATACTGGCCTGTCCGCTTGCCTGGCCTATACAGCGCAGAAGGCGATACAAAGCTCCACTTGAACGACGTATTCCCGTCGAAGAACATGAAAGCCGTTCGTCCGGCTTTTATGAAGTCCGTAGCTTGGTCTTTCTTCTTGATGCTGGCTTCGTATTCGGCTATAGCATTCTTGTCCTGGTCAGTCGCGCGACCTTCCCGCTCTGCGATGCGAGCATTGCGGTATGTGCGCAGCGCGGTACCCATTATGCCGAGGCGCTCTTCCATATAAATAATGTGTGCTTCCGAGGTGGCGATTGCGCGTCGGTATGCCACGAAGAAGTCCGGATGGTCGACGCAGGGTTCGGGCGTGCCAGGGACGTGGAGGGATCCTGCGCCGCCCACGAAAAGGAAGTACTTTACTGGAGAGTGTTTGACGGCGAGGACGATCTTTCGCACGGTCTCGACGAAGGGCACTGCTATGATCAGTGTGCGGACCGAATTAAAGAAGTCAATAACACTACCTACTGTAGAGCAGGGCACCAGCGCCTGCGGTATGCGGTCCATATTCCGACACCAGAACATCAATGCCTTCGAAGTGCTTCGAGAGCTCGAGGAAAGAGACATCATCGATATCGACAGGGCGTGGAATGTATCGTTCATGCTTCCCCAGCTTCTCTGGGTATCGCGATATCCCGATCACAGTGTGGCCGCGGTTGAGAAGCTCCACGCATAGATACGAACCTCCGAAACCTGTGGGGCCGATGACGCCAACTTTGAGAGGAGCTTTCGCAGTCATTTTTGGAACGAACACAGGCCAGAAGCGACGACTCTCCTCGTGGTGCGTGACAATGCGGAACGAGCTCGCAACGAGAGATCGCGGTGAAGGCTTGGGGTTAATCTCGTGCTCAATTATACGTGCGTATACCGAGGTATACCCCTGCTGTGTCCATCCAGACTGTTGGAGATCGATAGTGCCCCGCACTCAGCATTCATTACGACAACGGCAATGGCTGCCTTCTTCCGCCTCACAGGAAGTCCCTCCGCGTTTGTATGAGCTGGAGTTGGGCGCGACACTTTGGTCAACGCCATTTACCCCGCCGCCGTCACAACTATCACACATAACAAGTTGAGTTGGAACTAGTCCGAAGAATGCTCCGTTGCGTGTTTGGCGTCGATATGGGGAAGTGAGGGGAACAATGTGGGGCAATTGCCTTGCAGTAGCTTCGTCATGCAGGGGATAGCCAGCCACCAAAACACGGTCCGAAAGTAGAAAGTAGATTCACGTCAGAGTCAAGCATGCCAGCTGTACCCTCAAGAGAATATTGAGCTACGAAGAAAATACTAACATCGAAAAAATGTCCGAAAACTATGCATTCATCGGTGGGCTCTTCCTCCCATCAAGCAACGTTCTCGGACTCACTAACGCTCGCAGGCCTCGGAGCCATGGGCTATGCCATGGCCTCTAACATCCGCAAGAAAATACCCTCCGAATCAACCCTCTACGTAAATGACATCAACGCCACGGCCTGTTCGCGCTTCAAGGAGGAATACGGCACCTACGGCCCCACAGAAATCGTCTCCACAGCCCGGGAAGCAGCCGAGAACGCCAAATTCGTGATATCTATAGTACCAGGCGCTGTAGACGTCAAAAAAGTTTATTTGGACGAAAATACAGGTGTGGTAGCGGCCAAGAAGGACGATGAGAGGGTGCTGTGTGAGTGCAGCACGATTGACGTGAAGAGTACAAGAGAAGTGGGAGAAGTTTTGAAGAAGAGGGGGATGGGGGTGTATGTTGACACACCGGTTTCTGTACGTCTTCCTTCCATATCGTCTTGTGGATTTTGCTTATTGAATCATCGCGATATAGGGCGGAGTCCCAGCAGCCGAACGCGGCGACCTCAGCATGCTAATCGGCCACGCACCACCCGCCGACTCCAACCCCACATCCAAACGCCTCGAGCATGTCCTCTCCATGCTAGGTTCTCCCTCGAAATTCTTCTATCTCAACAACCTCGGCGCAGGCCTCACCGCCAAAATATCAAACAACTACCTCTCAGGGACCATCCTCCTCGCGACCGCCGAAGCGCTTGCGATCGGCGTCTCCCATGGTCTCGATCCTGCCGCTCTTTACTCCGTCATCAAAGCCTCGACGGGCCAAAGTTGGATGTGCGACCATGTTATGCCAATTCCCAATGTACAGAACGAGTACTGGGTGCCCAGCAATACCGGCTACAAGCCGGGCTTCAAGACGCAGATGATGCTCAAGGATTTGGGTTTGGGAATTGAGGCGGCGCAGCAGGTAGGTATCAAACCGGTCATGGCAGAAGCGGCGATGGGAACTTGGAAAAGTGCCGCGGGAGATCCAAGGTGTTTTGATAGGGACGGGAGTAGTGTTTATTTACACATTGGCGGGAAGTTGCCGGATGGGTATGAGGATATGGGAAAAAGGAGGGAGGGTGGGGCGTGGGATTTCCCATAGCATGTCTTTGAGCGAGACTGAAATTTGATGGATAACAACGCAGACATTGCCAAAAATCCTCAGAGGAGTTCAACAGTTCAGCGGCCCTGGAAGAAGTTCTGGAAAACCTCCAAGACGCTGTCGAAGCCCACCTGTTCACCCAGCTTAAGTACACGCTCGTCTCTTCCAACCTCTTCCGGATTCCCGTCTGCCACATACTTCGCTGTAAAACCCTCGCTGCTCGGTCCGTACACCCTAGCTCCCAGTTTTCCGCCCTCGACCGGTGGCCAGGGGTCATTCCCGTTCACAAATTCAATGAAATCTTCCGCGTATGCCCTTGCTACTGCTTTCTGCTCATCAGTCAAATGCTCATTGAAGTTCTGAAAGAGATAGGCGACATCCAGAATGTGACCAGCTTGACCCTTGAAGCGACCCTCCCATGGAATGCCTTCGTTGAAGTGGTAGAGATAGATTTTGTTCTCCTTGGTTTGAGGCCATCCTTTCGCAAAAGCGCGGGCGGGTGCGTAGAAGCTAATCTCGGTGGCGAATTGGAGGATCTTGAGGAGTGCTTCATCATCGCCGGTCGATGGTGTGATTCCATACGATGATAGTAGCGCGGATGCGGCGCCCGGGTGTGCTGCCAGGGTTTTATTGGTCGACTCGATGAATTTGGTCGCGATGCCAGGGCTTCGCGCGTCAAGTCCCATATACGCAAGAATGTTCGCCTATAGCCTGTTAGCAGTGTAAAAATTGGATACACTTTTTGCTCACATCGAGCTTTGACTCTCCTATCATCAATGCAGAACACCACTTCCGTCCTGGAATCAAGAACCGCGGGTCATCTTCCTGAGATGCGACTGTAAGGAAGCTGGGTTCGCCCGGAACCGTTTCACCGTCCATTGAAGGAAGCAAGGGAGTCCCTAGTGGCACCTTTTGCCAGAGGTCATCAACAGGTAAGGTGAGAAGGGCTTTGATGCGGTCTTCAGGTAATTTGTCCGCGAGCCCGAAAGCCTCGACGATCTTTTGGTATGCAGCTTCGGCTACCACTTCCGGAATCGGTTTGAATAGAAGAACGGCACCTCCCGTGCTCAGACATCGCTTCATAAGCGGTTGCTTAGAGAGCAGCAACATAGTAACCGATACTATTGACTGTTAGCTCTGAAAGGAGGACGACAGGGACGACCATACAGCCACCGGCGCTCTCGCCAACCGTTGTGATTTCCTCTGCATCGCCTCCAAAACCACCAATATACTTTTTGATCCATTGCAAAGCCGTGCGTTGATCGTGGAAGCCATTATTGGCTTTATAGCCAGCCTTCCGTAATTCCGCGGACGTCATGAAACCGGTGACGCCCAATCGGTAGCTTCCTCCAGTTAGTGTCGCTATTCAACTATGACCTCTGTGTGGGACTTACTTGATTGTGACACCAATGATGGGCTTGCCCTTCTCGACGGAGAGCTTGACTAGCGAAGATGCATCATAATGAGGGTACCAGCTCGAGCCCACGGCGAAGCCTCCTCCGTGAATGAAGACATACACGGGGAGCTTGGTATAGGTCTGAACAGCTCCATCTTTTCCAAGCGGCAGAGTAAGGTTCAGGCTCAGGCATGCAGTATCTGAATGGCCCGGAACTTCCGGTAGGGGCAGTGAGTGCTGGATGAAGCCAAATTCTCGGTTGACCGCACCGATAGGCGAGACTGGAGGAGGACTATTTAGATTAGAAGAGCTTTACTCGAATTGATATGAGGCACTTGCCCGTATTTTGTGGCGTCTAAGCTGCTCTCATATTGTGTCTTCAGTTGCGGGGGCGCGAAGCGATTTTCGAGGCTGGCGTATTGAAGGCCCAAGAACTGCGCTGTCCCATTTACAACATTCCCCCTCACCTCTCCCAACTCTGTGTGCCTAAAAACAGTCGCCATTGAAGGTTCGAGATGGTCAATCCCAAAGAATTGTTCAGCACCAAAGATCCAGGTTGCGCAAAGCGAACGCGCTAGCCGCAGGTTTCGGGCTGAATTAACAGCCGCAGAACTTGTGCGGCGTGCAATCTTTCCGCCGACGAACTATGTCTGAAGAAGCCTGAATGCCGTGGAGCTAGATTGCTGATGCCTCGGATCGGCAACCCCGCTATTAGGGTAGATGAGTGGTGGGGCATAGACGAGTAACGCGTCTGTGCGCACGGACGGGGTACAGGATGTGGGGATGGCGTCCAATTTGCTAATGTGACAAAGCTTCGTAGGCTGGCCGAGGCGGAAAGAGGAAATGTACAGGAACAAAATGGCAGTCGCGAGGCACTAGGACAGCCTCTTTCAGCTGATTTTCGGAAAAGATGGCCACGGAAGCCTTGAGCGGCACCCTGCCGGAAACCGACGCTTATGTCGATCTGTCGCTGCTTGATGGGGGAAGTTTTGTCGGGGAGTTGAGTAAGATACATGCCGGAGTCAGCAATACCAAGTTCCGCATGTACAATTGGGCCTTCTACATCTCACATCGAGGTAGACACGTGCTGTGGGACCTCGGACTGGATGAAGTATGTATACTTCCAGCCTGAATTGCTGAGAATGTTGTGCTGATACGAGGGTAGGATCGCTCGTGCTACACGCCATGGGTGAACAAGTTCATGCTCGCCGAAGTCAACCATGTCGGTCCCAGAAGAAGCATCGTCGCCCAGCTTAACGAGAGGAGCGTGACGGCCCACCAGATTGACACCGTCCTATTCAGGTATTTCTCTTGCATCTAGAGTGCATTGCAACGCCAGCTCAGTGATGAATTAGCCATGCGCATTGGGACCATTGTCGTCCGATCCGCGACGTGTTCCCGAATGCGACCGCGCTTTTCGGCCCAGGCACCAAGGAAGGCTGTTCGCCGGGCCATATGGCGAATCCAGATGTACAATGGGATGGCCGCTTCTTCGATCCTGAGCGTGCGACTGAGCGGTGGGAAGAGCTCCATGGGCCCTGGGTTCCGTTCGGCCCATTCGAGAAGGCGCTTGATTACTTCGGCGACGGCAGCTTCTGGATCATGCAGGCGCCGGGTCACATGGCAGGAAATCTGTGTGCCGCAGCGAGGTTGAGGAGTGGGGAATGGGTGCTTTTGGGGAGCGACTGTTGCCACTCGCGGTAGGCTCGTCGCATGGCTTTTTCCAGCAGCAGACTGACCCAGGCCAGGGAGCTACTCGACGGCAAGCACGAGATCTCGCAGTTCTGCGTGCCGGGCATCGGGAACATGTCGCTACATGCCGATATCGACGCCGCCAAAGACACTATCTCCAAGATCAGGGTGCTGGAGCACGAGCACGGGTTCCACGTCGCCCTGGCGCACGACGCGGCGTGGATGAAGGCGGCGAAGGACAAGGTCCTGATGTCCCTTCTCGATGAATCCATGCTGTATGCGGCGCGAAAGCGGATACCCAAGGATAAGATAGCATGAAGGTCGGTCTGCTTGGCTGAAGAGATGATTGAGATGGCGAGTGTCGCGCGTGGGCTTCAGCTACTGTAATCACCGTCGGCAGCGGATTACGTAAGCCTTCGATAGACAAAGACCTGTTTGGAAATTCCTCGTGTGACATGGCCTTCATTTTGTGTTGTACTGTCATGTTCTCGGGTCGATAGCGGCACTCGTACGAGAAGATATATATATACTGTTGACCCTCGGACGCAGAGATGACGCTTGGATATGAGGGCGAGGGCGGTGGAGTCATCCACAGCTCCGGCTTAGGGAACTACAACTGTGCCACATGGTACAAACATTGAAGGAGCTCGTTTTTAGTGCGTTAAGTGTTTTCGTAGCTTGTGCACCAACATCGTTGACTCTCTAAAAACGTGTTCCGCCTTTCTCTGTCCGGAAGCACGCACCTCAACTGCACTCATCCTCGAAATTTCTCTCGCGAGCCCCTCTTTTCGACACGGGTTTACCGTTGCACCCTGGAAAGTTGCGCCCTCAAGATCTTTCGGGCCCGGCTGTTGTGGCCTACTTCGCACTCAAGCTGGTCCAACATCGTCGCTCGTATCGACACCTTCCGAAGCCACCACACCACATCCTCTGGGGCCATCTCAAAGTCTTCGGCGAGGTCTGGACGCCGTTTCCCAATAACCTGCACATTCAGGCGGCCAATACGATTCTGACTCAGAAATACAAGCTTCCCGGGCTCGGATATCTCGACCTTGGGCCCCTTGGGCCCTGCCAACTCCTCATCACCGATCCAGAACTCACCCTCATTTTCAACTGTTACGAAGAATCACCCCAAGTATGCTGCGTTGCGACAGTACATAGACCAGATCATAGGCGCGGGTAACATCGCGACAAGCGGTGGGGCAGCTTGGAAGGCCGCACACAACATGCTGGCTCTTGCCTTCTCTCCTTCACATGTAAGAGGCATGGTCGGCCCGCTTGCCGAAGAGGTCATGGTCTTCCGCTCCGTTCTCCAAAAGCATGCTGTGTCAGGCGAGAAGTTCAGTCTCGAAAGTGAATTGCGGAACCTCGTCTACGACTTTGCGGGAGCAGCCGTATTCCAGACCCCTCTGGATACCCAGAAGCGGGAAAGTACGTTGTTACGACACTTTACCGATGCTTGCAATGCCAACTTCACTGTGCAATCCTCTCGAAACCCCATCAAATTGCTGTCTGCCATCGGAAAGAGACGAGCTGCGGTGGGCGGGATAGACGCATTGCTAAAAGAGATCATTCGCGACCGGTTCGAGAAATCGTAACACGACGAGGCCAGTTTGAGCAAGAAGCGCGGCCTGTGTATCACGGACTTGATTATCCGCGAGCATGTGGACAAGGTGGGCAAGAACGGAGTGCCAGCCCTCGACGCCCACTTCATGACCATGGCGACTACTCACGTCAAGACGCTCCTTCTCGCGGGGTATTCCACAACCACTAGTACACTCTACTTCACCTATATGCTCTTATCCATCTACCCAGACATAGTCCAAAGACTAAGAGAAGAGCATGACACGGTCTTTACTCCAAGATCGAAGCCACTGCCACAATGCTACAGCAGCCACAGAAGCTCAACGAACTCGAGTTCACTACTAATGTTATCAAAGAAGTGCTCCGCTTCTACCCGGTCGGCCATACTGCTCGCGCCACAGACTCTACCGGCTTCATTCACTACACGGCAAGCAGTATCCGACAAGAGGTCAGATGACTGACCCAGTGCAGCTTGCCATGCACATGCACCCCGCCCTCTTCCCCAATCCGACTGTCTTCGATCCAGACAGGTTTTCCCGCGATGACTCACCGCCGAATGCCTGGCGCGCATTTGAACGAGGTCCTAGAGCTTGCCTTGGCCAGACACTGGCAATGAATGTGATGAAAATTACGCCCCTCTTCACAATCCAAGACTTCGACTTCGCTTGTGCCGATTTGGAACCAACCAAGCAGCGTGTCTCATGGACGAATCTGGATGTTATATTTGGTGACCGTGCTTTTCAAGAGCAGGTTTTTGAACCAAAATCACGAGACGGCATGCCCATAATTGTGAGAAGGTTTGACTAAATTCGTAGTCGACGAATACGTTATCCCGATGTCTTCCGTTCTAACTAGCTGGATTTACGCTGTCGATCATTAGATTAGCCTAAATTCCAGCCAATCGTTCCAACTTTGATCCACATAGTGCGAACCCCTCACTCTCTACCCGCACGCACGCCGTCCTCCGCGCGGCTCAGTGCATTTCCCCGGCAATAGTAATTCTCCTAACGGCTATGGCATGTCTTAATTCGAGTTCCGAAAGCTTAAACTGCTTACCCGAAGCGGAGCCGGCCCCTAGCTTGCTCTTACGACTACTTCAGTTTGCCGAGATCGAAGCGTCATGATGTTCGCCTTCCCCGCATAATCACCCACCGGATGGCTTGGAAGATGCAACTACGGGTAAAAGATTGTATAAATTAGAAGCAACAACGTTTTGAGTGGAACATCAATCTTGTGGCTGTGGCCTTGGTCATCATGTTCTCCCCACCCCAATATCTCATAGTACTATGGTGGGCCACTGTAGCTTTCGCGCTATTCCCAGATTGTGCCAACGGGCCATTACAGAATAAGACAATTTGTGATCCCACAGCAGGTATGTCACAAATCCAGGAACGTCACATTTCATCTAGTAACAGTCCGAAGCACCGGCCGATAGGGCGAGATCATTAGTGTCTCTATATACGCTAGAAGAGAAGATAAATGCTACCGGAAGTACATCACCGGGTGTTTCTCGACTAGGGATACCACCTTATGAGTGGTGGTCGGAAGGGCTCCATGGTATCGCCGGACCGTTTACGAATTTCAGTGACGAAGGGGACTACAGCCACTCCACGTCTTTCCCTCAGCCTATCCTCCTAGGCGCTGCTTTCGATGATCAGCTGATTACGGATGTAGCAACTGTAATCTCTACCGAGGCACGAGCCTTCAACAACGCGAACCGTACTGGACTAGATTTCTGGACGCCGAATATCAACCCATTTAGGGACCCGCGGTGGGGCAGGGGTCAAGAGACGCCTGGAGAAGACCCATATCACCTTTCGTCTTACGTTCAGGCCCTCATCAGAGGTTTGCAGGGGGACGCGGGTGACCCATACAAGCGAGTTGTAGCAACTTGCAAACACTACGCGGGATACGATATTGAGAACTGGAACGGCAATCTCCGCTACCAGGTTGATGCCCAAATCTCCCAGCAAGACCTCGTCGAATACTACATGCCCCCTTTTCAAGCATGTGCACGGGATTCCAACGTGGGCGGTTTCATGTGCTCTTACAGTGAGTGGTCCACAAGCGTTATTTGAGCATTTACTAACATGAGACAGATGCTGTGAACGGCGTTCCCACTTGTGCAGATCCATATCTACTCCAGACGATCCTCCGCGAGCACTGGGGCTGGACGAGCGAGGAACAGTGGGTGACGAGTGACTGCGACGCAATTCAGAATGTGTACTTGCCGCATCAATGGGCTTCCACCCGAGAGCAAGCAGTTGCAGATTCGCTCAGTGCCGGAACGGATATCGACTGCGGCACATACATGCCTGCTCACCTACCCGCCGCCATTGCGCAAGGACTGGTCAACGAGACAGTTCTTGAACAAGCTCTCGTCCGACAATACTCGTCTCTCGTTCGCCTTGGCTGGTTCGATACTCCAGAAAAACAGCCATACCGACAGCTCGACTTCAACGCCGTCGCCACTAATGCTTCCCAGCAGCTCGCGTACAGAGCCGCCGTCGAAGGTATCGTGCTGCTCAAAAACGATGGCACCTTGCCACTTTCTTTCGACTCTTCGACATCCTTTGGCTTGTTCGGCGATTGGGCAAACGCTACCGAAGACCTACTCGGAAACTACGCCGGTATCTCTACTTACCTTCACAGCCCCCTCTGGGCTGCCCAACAGCTGGATGTTACTGTCAACTACGCGCAAGGTCCAGGCGGCCAAGGCGACCCAACCACAAATTCATGGCTCGATATTCAGCCGGCAGCGCATGCTAGTGACGTAATCATCTACATCGGTGGAGTCAACAATGGCGTCGAAGAGGAGGGTATGGATCGAGTATCGCTCGCGTGGACAGGCGCACAGCTCGACGTTATCGGTCAACTAGCTAACATAGGCAAGCCGATGATCGTCGTGCAAATGGGCGGAGGCCAACTAGATTCCTCGCCCATCGCCAACAACCCCAACATCTCGGCATTGTTGTGGGGTGGCTACCCCGGGCAAGACGGCGGCGTGGCCATTATTGACATCATCACCGGGAAGGCCGCTCCAGCCGGTCGTCTCCCAACCACTCAATATCCGGCCTCGTACATCAACGAAGTTCCGATGACGGATATGTCTCTGCGACCTGGCGCGACCAGTACAGGGCGCACGTACAAGTGGTACAACGGAACAGCTGTCTTCGAGTTCGGCACTGGACTGCACTACACCAATTTCTCCGCTTCCATCACCTCTCAATTGGAGCAAAGCTACAACATCGCAGACTTGATGAGTGCATGCAATGGTACCGAAATGAAGTATCTCGACCGTTGTCCGTTCGCTTCTGTTCGGGTTGACGTGATAAACAAAGGCTCAATGGCATCCGACTACGTTACGCTCGGCTTCCTAGGTGGTGCCTTCGGCCCGCAGCCCTATCCGAAGAAGTCACTAGTCTCTTACCAGCGCCTCCACGCCATTGAGGGCGGATCCTTCAAGACAGCAACCCTCAACCTCACACTCGGTTCT
Source organism: Lentithecium fluviatile CBS 122367 (assembly GCA_010405425.1). NCBI lineage: Eukaryota > Fungi > Ascomycota > Dothideomycetes > Pleosporales > Lentitheciaceae > Lentithecium > Lentithecium fluviatile. The sequence continues at coordinate 128,958 of MU005587.1, forward strand.
CTCGCAAGAGTCGATGAGAAAGGCAACACGGTACTGTATCCTGGGAATTATAGCATGATGATCGACAACCAGCCTCTGGCGTCTGTCCAGTTCACGTTGACGGGAGACCAGATAACGCTGGATGAGTGGCCGCAGCCGCCTGCGAATAGGACTGGGAAGGGTGTCAGTGGGTTTGAGAATTATTTTGAGCCTGGGTATGGGAGTGAGCAGAGTCCCCTATGAATGTATTGCAGCATGTGACTATGAGATAGTGGAAGGGGCAAAAAGTGTATCGTGATCAATGTAGCTTGTCTTGAGGAAGTATTACTGCAGGGATGAGGAATTTCCCTCAAACTATACTGTGTCGACTCTCAACACATGGCGAGTATATGTAGGCAGGCAGGTATCATGACAAACAAGCTGTATTGCTATCTGCTGAAGTGTGTCCCCTCTTAGGAGTCTGGAGGGAGGGAAGGAAAGATAACGGGTGAGAGTCTGTTTACTCTGTAGTCCGTGCACCCAGGTAGTGCCTCCCATATACACCATCTCTGACGTCAGTCACGTGGCTACAGTATATCTATTGTAGCCAATTTTACGGACAGATATACCACTTGATCAGCCCTTGGTCGCGATGCACGCTCTAGATGCAATGACAGAATAGGCATGGCCCCGCTCGTGTGCTACTTTCTTCTTTTTGTATTTGTTACTAGATGTGGTGTTCATAAATATGCATTCCTGCTCTACCGGTATTTGCAGGGTGAATCACCAATTCAAGCCGTTCCTCTGTCTGTAAAGTAAAATTCCAGTATCCCCGTTTCATTCTTCGCATGAAACAAATTATCCGTCGTTTCGGTTCGGCTATGACTTTGTTGAAGACCATCCTTCCCATTGTGTGTACGTGGTTGCTCAGCGTCTTCAACAACTGGCCCGTGGAGAGGCAGTTCGCATCGCGAGGTGGCGTCACGCTGGGCGAGCACCGTGTCGTTCAATCTTAAAACACACTCCCCAGACAGGCGCTACAACACCCTCAGCCTGTCCAGTCTTCTCCGGGAATCCCTTATCCACGCCTCCGCCACATAAAGCGGCTAGGCTCATCGAGCTAGCGGCCTGCTACCGCGTGATCGAGCTTGCTGGCTGTAACGAATTCATCTCCAATCAACTCAGCACCAAAGCTGACTAGAAAGACGGCCCACGACCACTCTTACAACCGCTCCGAAGGGTACTATTACCTCGCGTTCGAGATTGCACTTGCGAGAAGCGATGGACGTTCTTGGTGGTGCAATCGTAGAGATACTATATAGTATTCGGGGTAAATGACCTTACAACAGCGTGAACGTCACCCATGAAATCTTCTTCATGTAATCAGCCATTGAAATAGCGTCCAACGCCTCCGGGCCTTCGTCCGATGGTTCTGACGGTCCGAACATCTCTTCGTTCGACATTTCGGATACTTCGACAAATGCCTCGTCTTCCAGCTCTGACAGGTCAACAAATGCTTCATCTTGGGGCTCCTCTAGTGTTTCAACCCTTGAATCCTCTATCAATTGCTCCCAGTAACTCAACTCTGTTAGGACTCGCATAAGGTTACTTGCATGTTCTGATTCTGGATTTCGCACGTCCTTCAAAACCTTTCTTAGTCTGTCCTCGGACGTATCGGGCGTCATACTTCCGGAGACGAAACGATTCCCATCGCCTGGTCGCAGGTATCTATCTTCGTGCATTGTAAGTGTAGATTCACCTTCGGCATTTTTCATCGACATCGAGTTTCGTGGCACCGGCTCCTACCTAGAATTAGCATGTATGACACTTATGAATACTGCGAAATTTCTCAGTAATCTAAAATAAAGTCCGGATATGTGATATAAGGGCAAGTACTAATAAACTGTTCGCCTTGTGCGAGACGTACCACCCGATAATCTACAATGCCGATCCTCCAGAAGCAAACGCCTGTACCAGGCACTCCCGCGAGCACAAGCAATTGCTCCGTGTTTGTTCCGTCAGACTAGGCACTCCTTGCTAGCCTTAGACACCATACCTCGCACGATCCGCGTAACTCGTCATCGTAAGAGTCGATTGAGCAGCGATATGCGGTGCCTAGAATTTGACCGGACTCGAGCTTTAAAGAGACAATGCCCAGTAGTGTATCACTGCAAAAAGTAAAACCATTGGTCTGCGACCGGCCAGTCAGAGCGAAACTGCAACTCATATCCCGAAAGGCGCCTAGACGGCTTCAGCGTCGCTGGAATGAGCTGACCTGTCACTCGCAATTCAGCTTTCGTGATCTCTCCCAAGGGGTGACGAATATCTAACGGCACGCAGAGAATGTTTTCAATCTTCACAAAGCTCTCCATAACTACCGATTTATACGAATTTAGTGTCTCGAGAGAGGCCCACGAGAACTTAGAGCTCGATAAGTTCGTGGGTCAGGGAGACAACGTGGCTCGATGCTGTCCGCCATCCAAAGCGAGCTTGAAACAAGGTTGTCTTCCCAAAGTCCAGCCACATACTTTGAGGCTAACCGTTCATCGAAGATAGAGGCAAGACCTGATAATGCCACCAACTTATCGTTCGGATAGGTCATCTTACTCATTGTATAGCGCGCAACTAAGTCTTCCCATAATTTGAAGAGCTCGTCTTTGTGAATCTCTTCGATTTGCTGTGTCAGATGGTCGCACACATTCAAACGAAACTGCAGGGCGTCCTCATAAGGCGACCATTCCGCGCTGCCAGGTGCGCACATAACAGCTTTCCGGCAACGCCACTGTATTTCGTCTGAAGTGAATGCGATCACTCTACGCGACAACTGGTATTCTTAAAAAACCCTTGATTTCCAAGGCGTGATATTAGTGAATGGCTTGAGTCAAGGTATGTTGAAATACTCATCACGCTCATTTTTCTAGGGGATCTAACCGACTTCGAACGCCCAGGTGAGAATGAAGGCCGTGAGGGTTGCGTTTTCTAACCAGCACCTCTGGTGAGTTCTTGTCACCTGGAAGAATCATCGTGGATCTTGGCGGGCAGTTTTCGTTGCTAAGGAAAGACTGAAGAGTGTTGGAACATGAGGAAGCAAAGATGGTGATGAATGCATTTGAATATATATTGGCCATGTTTGCTGACTCATGCTGCCATTCATCTCTTCCATCTTCTCCCTGCATAATGCACATGGCATCCACCCAAAGAATATGCGACCTTCAACCCTTGACAAACGACTAGGGCATCTTGAAACAGGACTGGCAACTTATTCCAGGGTACCGAGTGATAGAGTAAGATTCTGTTGTCTTTGTAAGCTTTAAGGCTTGGTCTCCTCCCCAACAGTAGCTGACGGCGGCATATCGTGCTCTAACACTGAGGTTTGAATCGGTGAGACGCATCGGCTTCGATCCTTCTCCGACGTATAAAAATCGCCTGGGGGATTCGGTGTTCTTGACCTTTTGGCATTGCGGGTGCTCGGCTTCGCAGATTGATAGTTGTCTCCTCAAAAACACGAAAGATTCTTCCGACCCTAGGGATTTTGGCGCGGGTGGGATGAAAGGAAGCACCTCTCGATTTGCGTGGTTAGACGCTGCCCAAAAGGTAAAGCTGAATTCAGAGAATTACTACGGTCTCCTTCACAATGGTAAAGGATCTGAGGCGGGCGTCCAGTAGCGAGAGTAATGCTCACGCTTGGCTTCGACTGAAGGACCCTCGATCGCAATAGTTCGCCACGGTGGAGCAAATGAATCCACAGAACATGCAGCCACTGCGTGCTGTTTGTCGATACTCTTCGACAGACTTGTATTGCAACTATAGTGCCCGAGAAGTATCGGAGGAAGAGCTATAGAGCTCATAGCGTTCGTGTATGTAGCTGTCGAAGACTCGAACGTCGAAATGCATACAATTGGGACAAGGTGAGCCTCTCTCGTCAGCCGTTGTAGAAGAGAAAGACATACTGACAATCACGATGAGGAAGTAGAGGTGACGGAAACCATGAAAAGTTGGAAGACTTTTGATGGATTACCGCGAAACGTTAAAGTAGGCGCTGCTGCCTAAACGTCTTCTTCTCGGTTCGCCAAACCAGAATGGTGAAAATAAGCAAGACCGAGCCTGAGCGACGTTCTGTTCGCTGGCCATGATTGGCGTATGGTTAGGAGGGCTGAACACCATTTCGCCACGGCTGGTCCAGGAAACTTCGGCGTAGTATAAAATCAGTGTATTTCCAAGCCAAAGCCTCCCAGTATGGTCGCAGTCTGGAACAGTGTAGGGCTTAGCGGTACTGTAGAAGGTCAAGCTGTTGCCTAGGAGCGAGGAAGGCCGGCGGGAGGTCGTTAGCTAGATGCCAAATGGTTAGTAGGGTAAGTAGACGACAAGGCTGGCTTGCCATAGTCTTTAATCAGGCGCAGCTGGAGGTCAGGTTGTGGTTATTGACGTGGCGAGAAAGTCGAAAGCTTGTAGGGGGCTGCAACCCAAAAAGCCAAGCCTGTCTAGCACATCACAAATAGAACGTGATATTTTCAACACCATGGAGGAATTTTCTGGCAAAAAAGCCATCCGAGATGAACTTTGCTCCAGATTATGGAATCCCAAGTCATCTTGTCGGATCTTGAAAGGAGTAGTGAGACGACATCAAAAACCCCTGCCATTTGCGAACATAGGGCACGGCTGAAAGGCACGTGTGGACTTGGCAGAAGACGAGTCAATAGCAATAACGTAATACAATGAGCGACGTGTGGTTGATCGGGTTCGGAATGCTTTGTGGATTTGGATGTTCGGCTCCCTATTAAACAGTATCGAGCCGGCTGTGATTCTAAGGGGTTTGGGAACGAGCCGTCCCCGTGGAGCCCACCTCGATCTCGCTACAGATGCCTGAATCTGCACAGAATCGGATGCATTATTTTTTCCCACTAGAAGCCTTCCAAGCCTGGCTCCTCGATTTCCGCCCATTCGGGCCTTTCTTCTTACCCTTCTTGCCTCCGAGCTTCAAACCGCTCGTGCCCTGCTTGCTACTGGCACGATGCCCCTCAAACACAAAAGACTCTGCTGACTTGAAGGCTCCAGCCTTGGCCGCTTTGCCCAGCATCGCGCGAGCGCGGCCGTACATCGAACTCTGCTCCTCCGGAATCTTCGCATTGTAAGCACCTTTTGACCTCGACGCAGAAGTTTTCGGAGGTGGCGCCGGCTTGTTGTCTTTCTTTTTCTGTGCTCTCGCTCGGGTAACGCGCAGCTTACGAGGAAGGAGGGGCGGGTACTTTTGTTCGTTGAACTGAAGAGCGGCCTCGACCGCATTCTCGTCTTCAAATTGAACGTATGCGAAACCCTTCCCGATTCGCGTTTTCGAGTCTCGGGGTACGCGTACGCTCTCAACCTTGCCAGCTTTTCCGAACTGGACCCACAAACCCTCCTCCACGTCGCCGGGAGGTCTGCTTTTCTTCTTCTTATCGTCGTCTCCTTCAGCATCGACATTGTTTTCATCATCGACGAAGCCGAGGTTGCCCACAAAAACGCAGCGTCGATGGTCCACCTTCGCTGGATGTGCGATGGAATCCACGCGCAAATGGCGGCCGAGGACGACCGTGCCGTTCAGCCTTTTGACGGCCTCTCGCGCTGCCACTTTTGTCGAATAGACGACGTATGCGTTCGTAGACTTGGTGGTAGAGTCCATGACTTCCTTCTTGGCGTATGCGGCTCGCTTGGGTAGCGCACTTGCAAAGGCGGTGGATCGATATCGGATGGAATCGAGTTTGTGGGGTGGCTTGCTGTCGGCCAAGTCGGGAGTGAAGGACGAGAGGTGCTGCTTCAGCTGCTTTTCTGCAGCCTTGGACACAATGGCTTCGCTGGAGACGTTGCCGAGGAAGACGGTACGGGACGCTTTTTCGACCTCGTCCGCCTCGTTTTCGTTTGTTCCCATCAGGGTTTCATGCTTCGGTATCGTAAAGGACTCTGCATCAGAGTCGTCGGCATTGCTCGCAGCTTGGGCTCGTCCATCCGCGGCTACAGCCATCGTCTTCTGCTTCTTTTTCCTCTCCTCCTCGTCCTTGGCCTCTTCTCGTGCTATTCTTTCCATGTACACCTCTTCCAGATCGTCGTCCTTCTTGCCCCGCTTCCGCTTTTTGTTTGGCTTCTCTTGGATCCCACGCACCGCCGCCTCCTGTACCTTCGCAAGAGCTATATCGGCGTCGGATTCCACCGGTGCAGAGGCAGAGTCATCGTCGGAAGGGATATCAGAGGCTGCATCCGACTCGTCGTCTTCGTTCTCAGAGCTATCGTCGGAGTCTTCGCTTGCGTCATCCTGGCTGGTGTCTTCGTCAGGGCGCGGGCGCTTCTCTGCGAGATTTCGATACCGCGTCTTTGGCGGCGCCTCAACCGGTCCCAACTGCAGTACGTGTCAGCCCCGCGCTCGGCCAATGTGTCGTTGCACGGGTGAATTGCAAGGTGAATACGCACGCTGCTCGCAAACAGCGATGCAATACTAGGGTCAAACGCCTTCTTGTCCACGGCGATGAAGGACGTGTCGCACTTCTTCTGCGACGACGCCGTCGCAGTGCGTTTGCTGGCTGGTTTCGGCATGGCGACAATTGAATCGTGCATGCACGCCCGCCCGCCTGCAAGACAAAATGTGAGTTTTGGTGGAGCGCGCGCGCTAACTTAGACCTACTTGATTAGTCAGTGCCCGCGTCACGTGTGGCTTGTGGCTTGGTGACAGGGATTAGCGGCAATCAACTGAGCGACCGAGAGAGTGCCGTTTCCGCTCCACCCAGCACCCAGCTCAACCGCCGTCCGCACGCCCTCCCATGCTCCATGCTGCACGCCGACTCCTGTTTGCCGTCACGTAGCCCAACGCCTCTCCTCGCCGTGACAGCGCAGCTCTCCCCAGAGTTGTTTCTGCCACACTCTTCGCCATCGCCATCCGCGCTCCTCCCACCAGCGGCCGCAATTTCGCCCGCACGCTGCGCACCGATTCCTTCACTTCGCACCGCCAGCCTCCAGCGTCGGAGGCCCCGAACAGCCACAAGACATCGCCCAAACCCGGCATTGGGAGAGAGTTGACACACTTTCCCGGCTGGGCGCAGCATGAGCGCGCACCAGCGAGCGCAGAGGAGCACGTCGAAAACCGCTCCCAACACACCCGGTGACGTCGCCGAGACCAACGGTAAGTGCCTCCGACAGCGGCAAGCCTGTGTCGTACCGTGGGCACTTGCTATGCCCTCAGAAAGCCACAGCCAGTGCGCTATCGTCGCTCGCTTTTCGCGTGTTGCCGTTGAGCGCTTGCGTCCGGTGCGATCAAGCCGCAGCCGCCACACAACACTCTGTCCTGTCTATTCCCTCACCATTGTTTCTGCGGTCCAGATAGCTAACGAGCATCTTCCTTCGCGCAGGTGCAATTTCGACCTCGAACAGCGACCGACCAGACCCCTCCTCTCCACCCTACCCCTCACGGCGGGCAGCATCAGCGAGCCTACCAGAGCCACCATCTGAATCCCTTTCGACCGAAGACGCGATGATGCTCTCCACGCTCGTTGCGCCGACGCTGACGGGCTCAGAGCCGCAGGTAGCCGATCGAAACCAGAATGGCTTTGACGGCATGGCCGACGACAGATCCAGCAGCTTGAGCGAGCTAGGAGACGCCTCTGACGACCAATCCGTGCCCACGCCGCGACCGAATAACGCCATCGGCCTGGAAGACCCCGACTCGGAAGCGGAGACTGAGCGGCTAGAGCACACTCCACGAAAATTGACGCGAACGGCCACAGAGACGTCGCTAACATCCGAGCACATGTACCAACGCACGCCGAGTAAGCTTGTGCATTCGAAGACCATAGACCAGGAAGACTCTGCTCCACCAACCCCCTCCATCACAACCGAAGACATGACCGTTGGGGATACAGTTGACGGGAACGCGGCTCTTCATGCTCTTTCGTTAGCCGCGAGCTCGGAGGCTGCAAGCATGGTAGACATGACTGGGAAGAAAAGGAAGAGGCCAAGCGCAGAGGATACCTCTCCCGAAGAGCAGGCGGAAGAACCTGTGAGGAAACGAAGCAGCACCGCGAAGACTACCGCGCTCAATGGCGACCAAAACGCTATGGTCGATGGCTCGGCGCAGGCCGATGCTGAGGACGAGCTCGAGAACGCCGAGGAGCGGATATCACAGCTTGCCCAGGAGGAGATCGAGCTCGAAGAGCGACAGGCCGACATCGCAGCAGAGGCTGTAAATGAGATGGCCACGGTCGCAAAACACACAAAACCACGGAAAGGGGGGCGAAGAGGCAAGCGGAAGGTGGAGGACGCGGCCCACCTGAATGAGGCGCTAGCGAGCATAGAGGGACAAGAGGGCGAAGGCGAAGGCGACCACGAGGACGACGACAGTGGAGCCTTGGACGAAGAGGGTGGGTGCGCTCCATCACTGCTCGCTCAAAAGTCGCTAACAGCCGATGCTGCAGTCGCAAAAAAGAAACATGCCATAGATGAGCTCTCCAAGATCGAAAAAAGATTCAAGGTCTTCCGAGAGAAGTAGGTGGCCACCGATCGCATGTATTTGCGACATTGCTAACTTCGGACAGGTTGTGTGATGAGCAGATCGCACATTACGAGCAGGAGCTGGAGATGCTCAAGCAGCCGAATTGCGCCCACCCCGAATACCTCGCGATGATCAAGTGCATCGACGACCGCCGAGCCGAGAAAATCGCATACGAGAAGCAGCTACTACAGTTCAAGCAGAGGAATCTGGAGATTATTACAACCGCGGAGCGGCACCAGTTGCACAGCCAGTTCTTCCAAACGGTGCGAGACGTGCGCGAGCAGATACTCTCGAACTGCAACCAACGCATATTCGAGCTGCAGCGGGGCCGTAGGCAGCTGGGTGTCGAGGAGGTGGAATACATGTTGAAGTTGCCCGAAAAGCGATCGGATCAAATCCGACACCAAGCAGCATACAACCTCGAAGTCTCCATCTTGTCTGGGGTCGCCAAATATGTTGGCTTCCCTGCCGCACCAGATCTTAGACCTGCCCGACCGTCGGAAATCGACGATGACCTGCGAGCGATGAAGGTAAGTTGCTGAAGTCTGCCACTGCGGTCGGCAGCTAATATCGCTGTAGATTGCCACTCGTCCCGCAGCCCCTCCTCCGTACATTCGCCCAGCGTACGGCCGAACCTCAACCGCCGATGAGGCCGCTGCCGAAGAACAGTTTCTTGAGCGAACCCCTTGGGCGAATCCCCAGCATCCTGCACACCAGCAATCGCACTATGGGGTCGCTCCTGGACCGCCAAGAGTACCCAGCTACCAAACTCCCATTGGTCAAAGAAGGCTAGACGCACCCAATGGATCTGCTTCTACCATTGAAGCAAATTCCAACCCTCCATCCTCCGGTCTCCACACGAACGGTCGGATAGTAGAATCAGAGTCGCCGGTGCTACAGATGAAGCGACATCCAAGCGAGCACCACGCGTATGCGGAAACACCGGGTTCTCTTCCTCGGAACTCAAGCCACTACGCCAATCCTAGTCCCTTGGGACCACATACGGAGCCACCTTCGGACGAGCACCCCCCGAGATGGAGTGGAATGCGGCAAGCAGTCGGCTCGGGCTCATCAATACCTGGGCGGCCCGACTCGGCGAGAGCACCGTTGACGCAGCGAAGCGGCCTTGGTCCGGTGAGCGTCGGTAGCGGCAATGGTCTTTTCAACCGATGACGTTTGTCCCGTTAATGTATATTGCATGAATGACGGCTTTCGATTACCATAGATTTCGGATTCCCTAGTCTCTAATGACGATGACTCTAGTTGGGACAGGTCAAGACTTCAAGCATCCCGTTTGGACGGTCGGAATCCCACTCGGTATATGTTCACGAAAGATCTTGCATATGGACTGGCCTATCCTGGAGCTTCTTTATTCCACTTGGCAATGTGTTAGCGGCCCATTGGCTGCCTTTTCAGGAGGAATTTTTAATGATACCAAGGTTCGATGGAACCGCACAGCGATACCGTGGGAATAGTGAATCACTGCTCAGCATCACCTAGGATTTGTGTTCCCGAATTTTTGTGGTGTGAGCGGAGTGTTGTTGTGATGCCACCGGTGCAAAACAGGTTCAGGGCCCCATCGAAGATGCATCCTATCTTGGACAGGAGCATAATTAGGTGGTGTCGACTAATTGTTCCTTTTTGGTTCGCGCTAGTCCTATGGCGGGTCGTACGACCATGACGTAGGGCGGGGGGCTGAACCACTCAGCCACAAATGTACTGGACCGCCCGCGTTGTTGCCTTCTGTGCCTCCATTGTTATTCCTGTGATGGCCCTCCTTATCGCTCTGCAGAACCAATCCCCTAGTCATGGCTAGCAGTACGGTGACTGCCGATACTATTGCTCTGTCGGATGCACAACCTCCAAACATTACTTTGTCGCACCCTGCGCAAATGCGCCCTCGAACCGGTACTGCAGATACATCGAGCTCTCCGCCAGCGTCGTTGCGGACCAATGCATCGTGGAAGTCCTTCCGTTCCACATTCTCAATCCCCGAGGAGAAGAAGGCACATCTGGGCTGGCTCATTGCTCTCCTTAGTGTGCTTCTAACCATCGTCGCGCTATCGCCTGCGTTCAAATCGCAGGATATGTCGGAGAAAGCACTCCGACTGGCGGAATGGACAGCCTTAAAGGACTACATCGAAGAATGTCGGGAAGAACTGGCGACTGGGATAGATAGCCAGGCGTGCCGGAGAGCCATGAACGCAGAACTGCCACCGCCTCCTTATGTAAAGCCCGGTGTTCTCGATAGACTGAGGAGAAGCTTGGTGCATGTGCAGGCGGAGCATAATGGGACAAGCCGGGAGCCGCAACTCGTTCATCGGCAGATTCACGTCCCAGCGCTGATCCAAGGGATCGTGTTCCTTGTTCTCATACTGATCGCTTGCACCTTCCTCTTCCTCAGTTTTGAGAGCAACCGCTCTCGCATGCGACGCCATTCTAACTCCAAAAGTTCGAGTGAGAAAGAAGAGGAGCAGATGATAACATCTTTTACTCCGCCACCCGTCGAACCCGAGCTCTCTACGACCACGGTCCGCTACCCACCCAATCCCAAGGCTAGCTCGCTCCGCCGTCGCACCGTCCGTACACACCCAATCTACAGGCATGTCAATCTTGAAGAGGCCCTCCACCACTGCGACCTCGCGGAGATTCGTCTTCGTCTTCAGAACGGCGAAGACGTAAATCAACACTGGCCCTACCTGATCTACAAACTCGCCATCACACCCCCAACCGCTGACACCCCGAAACAAATCGAAGTGGCGCGCCTGTGTCTCGATTTCGGCGCCGACGTGAACGCACTCAAGGGTTGGAACGGACAGTCCGCGCTCATGATTACCATACACTTTGGCAATGTGGACGTAGCGAAGCTACTGATTGCGAACGGAGCAACAGTGGGCTATTCACCCCCCGACAGCAATCTGACGGCACTGCATCGATGTGTCCGGCTAGCGGTGACAGGCTCGTCAGCAGGCGCGCTCGAAATAATGACCATGCTCTTCAACTACGGCGCGGACCCAGACCAAGAAGACCGAAACTACGAAACAGCTCTGCACAAACTCCTCATCGAAGCGTGGTTGAAACGAGACTTGAGGGGCACGTCGAAGAGATTTGTCCCGGCTGCACTGTGTCTGATTGACCATGGCGCGCGTGTGCCTGGCAACATCAAAGAGAAGTATACTAAGGGAAATCCACTATGGGATGTTGTGTGTAGTGCGGCTGAGAGCAGGGGGAAGAAGGTGGGGAGGGAGGTTAGTGCGGTGGAGAGGGAGCGGTACTATCTTGCTCTCTATGAATCGTTCCATGCTTTGGTGCGACAGCCCGTGCCGCAGAATAGGGGTGATGGTACTGTGGCATACTAGCGTGATTGGGTTTTTTGGTTTTCTTGGGTGTGTATTAGTAGGCTGTAGCATCACTTTCGGTCATACTTGTGAAAAAACAGCCATCCCCCTCATGTGAGTGATGATGCCGCTTTGTGCTTGCTATATGAGGAACTCGGATGTGAAGATAGCAATGACGAACTATAAGTAGCAGTGCCAGACACTTTTCATATTAAGAATAAAAGGAGAATCAGCCGTGCGCATAGCAGAGTCACTGATGACTGGAGCTTTAGGGGAGCTGTCTACAAATTCCACTCCCAAGGCTACTGGAGAAGCGTGATTTGCTCCCGTACCTCGCTCTTGTTACCAAAACGTGATTGATCCCTTGCATTTTATGAAGAGCTTCGCATTGACGAAATCGTACATTATCTGGTAGACTGATGACACAGCAAATCCAGTCGGGATACCCAAGTTACCAAATCCCCGCCCAACGTCGCCAAACTCGGCTCATCTCCTCATAAACCAAAATCCGCGGCACCTTGACATTCTCAAATCGCATCCCCCAATGAGCTCACGGGAGATGATGGTCGGTCTTTATCCGGCACCCACAACAACGGCAAGTCATTCAATTTCTCTTCGTCGGTAGTGAGCGGAATCTCTCGCTCGATGTTGATCCAGTCTCGGTGGCCGTGGGCTTCATAGGCGCGCCGTTGGAGCTGCCAGATGCCGTCTTGAATCCATCGATCGATCCGCGGGGCTAGTGTGCGTCGGAAACGGCTCATGTAGATGAGGAATTTGAGGAGGGTGATGTCAAGGATGGCGACGATGCAGGAGAAGGATACGATGAAGGCGAGGCCGAAGACGTTGATGTTGCTGATGGATATTAATTTTTCTCGCGGGAAGGGCAATGAAGAAGGAAGAGTCTGTTGACCGTGCCGTTCAGGCTTTCGTCAAACCGGAGATGGCCTTTCAATGTGGCATCAAAGCCGTAGCACATAGGTGCTTCACGGAAATAATAGTTACGGGAAACTCGACTTACACGAAGTTGCCGGAAATTCTCATCCTTTGCATTCCACACAAGGCTCTCTCTGCTTCATTTTTGGGAAATTGCAGGTCCGTGATGTTCTTGTCAACCTCCTCCCCCCAGTTGCGCTCCCATGGTCCGATGGCGTAATCCGCTACTCCAATCTGAAATGCGGCCCAAACTTGATTCGTCCAAGCCCTCACTTCCGTTATCCATTGGTCGTCCGGGAGCCACTCAATAGTGCCCTTAGAGCCGGCAATCTTTTGAGCCTGTAGCGCGCTAATGCCCCGAGACGCGAAAGAAAAGGTGTAGCTCACGTTAAGGAGAAGTTGAAGCGCAGCCTGCTGCATGTCGCTGGCTTCAGGGAAATTTACTTGGGAAATGTTTCGGGGAAGACCTCTCAAGTCAGAGCAAAAGTCGTCTTTGCGATTGCGTCGGTGACAGAATTGGTACTGCTTGGGTGAGTGACAGAGACTACGGGGTACGCAGGATACGGACCTGATCCACACAACCGAGGCCTTTGAGTGGAAAATCTGCGGCGTAGCCTTCCGCAATATAGTATTCGAGAGTACCGTTGAAGGGACTCATAGCTGGGAATTGAATCTTTTGGCGAGCCGAGAAGAATGGATCATTGACGGGTTGTACATAGGTAGCCCCGAAACGCGCCGCCATGAGGACGACATCACCGGCGGAAACTTTCAAGTCAGATGCCCCTTCGAAACCCCAAGGCCCCAGGAGAGCATCTAGATCGGAGAAACGGCGATCCCAACCGCTTCGTGTGTGATTAGCTGATTACGGGACTCGGGGATGAGGCCAGGGTTCAATACATACTTAATTCCCAGCGCCATATTAACATCGTTGGCAACGAGGGATACTTCTGCGAACCATTTTGTCCAGGTCCCATCCGGCATAAATATCGTAGTGTTCTCAAAAGCTTCCCGACCCATGTAACTGAGGATGGCCACCTGCTCATCAGACACCAATGATTCCCGTACAAGCGATAAACTACTTTGGTTGTAATTGACGATCTTTGTGTGGCCATCCTGGGTCAAAGGAGCGCAAGTGGCCTTTCTGCGAAAGCGGACGCGATCTTTATCCGGCAAATTTAAGCCAAAGGCTTCGTTGAGATCAAGGAGTCCAGAGTCCATGCTGATAACGGCTCCCTGCTCGCACATACCCTCGTTGAACGGGCAGCTAGTTTTCTGGACCTCGTAAGCCAAACTCGGACGGAAAAGGGATTTACAAGCTTTCGGCAAAGGCCCATCGATTTCTTTATAGCATTGACGACAAAGATCAGAAGCGGATCCGAACACCGATCCTGCGTATTCTCCCGACGCCATGACTTTAGGTGCGACCCAACTGCAACTGGGACTGCGGACAAGGACAACTATATCCGAGCTATCAACCACGAGTGACGAAAAGATACTGGCCGTGATGGTAACGACGGTAAATAGAGTTGCAAGGGCCACCAGAAACGACGTTCGTAGAAGTGGACGGCGGGTCTTATGCCTCCAGGTCCATCCAAGTTTTAGAAGGTCAGCGATCACGGAACTGGGCGGCGGCAGGGTCCTTAGCAAGGCTTGTTGTTGTCGGAACAGTGTATCAGAAGGCTGTCCTTTTGCGCGTAGCTGATGAGCCAGAAAGATGACAAGGTTCCACAAGTGAGCGGTGCCTAGCACAGTTAACAAAGCTCACAGCACACTCCAGTGGTATGATTACCGAGCGTTGTGAGGATGGCGAGTAGTGCAACAACGATGCTACCGGTGGTAGTATCCGTTGTGATTGTTGGGCCCAGAATGGGACCTCTGTCGACATTCGTCCTGTAGCGAAAGCACAACAGTCAATGGGACATTCAAATGTGTGGAAAGGCTGCTGCCACGTACCAAAAACCACGCTTGACAAAAGCATTGTTAAGATCAACAGACATCTTCGAAAGCTAGTCTCGAGCAGCTACCTTGGTGGAGTTCGAGCAGAGCTGCCAATACATTTATGTCCAGCTTGAGGACGTACTCATGGAATAGTTAGCTGCCTTTAGTTGCCAGCGACAGCGAGCTGATGGAGGCACAGTAAAGCCTGATGCATCGCGCCTGAAGTCCGGGGAACTGCGACGAGGCATATCTGCTTGCATTCGGCAACGGAATCGTGTTCCATTCCCCCCCCTCTCCCCACCAGAGATGCTTGTTGTGATGTTTGGAGTGTGGATTGTGGGGTTGTAGGCTCCAGGACGTCGGGCTACTGATGATGGCAAAGGCGCTACTGCCAATTCCCGATCCGTCCAATCAACGCAAATTGGTAGCTCATAGGCTGTTTCTGATTGGCTATGGTATTTAAAAAGTGTCGTTCCACGTAAACAACGTGGTGACGGGTTCCGGCACTCTACAATGGCCTTGTAGCTGCAAGATGAGAGCTGCTCGTTGACAGCCATTCATGCGCTCCATCTCCTGCCGACCCCAGCAACACTCGACACACAAAAAGGCCGTGGCCCCGATGCCAAACTGCAAATTTGTAGACGACCGCACCTCGTCCTAATACCAAACTCCACGCGAACGATCAAGGATAAATGAAGGGGCAGCTCGAAAGTCCGAGGATCATTCCAAATCAAACCCTCCGAGTAGTCGTGCAAAAGCGGAGAGTGAGACTCTTCTGCGCTTGCTGGAACTCTCGAAAGTCCGTCGCGAGAAGTAACCAAGAATCGCACAGCAATCCGCTGGACGCCCTGTACCTTGTTGATGCGCAGGTCAATAAGCTCAACCCATCCTGTTCACGCTCAGATTAGGGGTGCTTATTGATCTGTTCGTCAACCCGTCTTCAACTCCCATCCCCAAACCTACCCAAAGCAGCAACCTCCCCAGCTCCTCCTCCCCCAATCACCACGCGAAGTCATGTCTGATCGCCGTCAGGGGCCAAACGCCACCATCCGCCTTAGCGTCGTACCTCGCTTGCGCATTCCTTCGCTGTGCGACTCCAAACCCGCCTGATCAAACACCAGCATGCATCGGACATTGTCCCCTCAACAGCAAACCTCCGGCAAACTTCCGCGCGCACATGCAAGCAAGCGTGCGACTGTGCGAGTGCAAAGTCCAACGCGAACCTGCGACACGCAAGCCGCAACGACACGCGCATCGTCAACGCAACGAACCACAACGGAGAAAAATCTAAATCCCGCATGCCCGCCGAGGAGACGGCGGTGACGTGACGTTCTCGAAAGCGGCTCTCCTGAGCAGTGCGTTGTGCAAATTTTGTGGGCCCGCTATCAGTCGTGATCATTTTTAGTTCAGGAGAAGAAGTGGAAATTACGTCCACGTCGTCAGGTCGTGCATGCAGAAACGAGAATTGCGCTTTTTCCGACATGCAGGAACGGGGATGCGATTTTCGACGCGCATTTCCAATGGCGTAACCCTGGACCCAGCCAGTCCAGAGGACGGCTTTCCATGTGAACACCAAGCCCACGAACCAT
Source organism: Lentithecium fluviatile CBS 122367 (assembly GCA_010405425.1). NCBI lineage: Eukaryota > Fungi > Ascomycota > Dothideomycetes > Pleosporales > Lentitheciaceae > Lentithecium > Lentithecium fluviatile. The sequence goes on from MU005587.1 coordinate 145,226, forward strand.
AGAAGCAACAATTAAGGCATTGCAGTACGGAGTATCATCGGTATCGACATTCACCCGCATAAACACTTCGCTCAACAATTGCAACCATTACATAGCGGACTCCCATCTAAATTCGAGTTTTTGATGTTGGTTTTGTATTAGGGCCTGTCAACGACAGAGCCAAGCTTATGCAGTGTCCGATGCGACACGCAAGCCATCTACCGTGCCCCATTCTCGTCCCCACAAAAAAACAGTTGCATGTCAATGCAATGCGTAAAAGTATTGACAGCGAAGATTAGGCCCGAACAGCGGGCGAGCGAGGAGAGAGGGAACATTCAAAGACGGACAGATCGGGATAAGAGAGGTATATGGAAAATGTTCATGGACATTGGAGAGAGCAGCGCTATGCTGACGATGCAATGACATCCGAGCTTCTCTGATAGAACCCGGAGAATTATTAGGCGTATTCCAGCCCAACTAAAGAGAAAAAACATTGAAGGAAAAGTCTAGATTGAACTTTTTCTGATACGACAGATGAGGGGTATCAAACAATCCTGCGTAGCTTCTTCTTTTAGAATCGCATGGGCGAGTCAGAAGAAAAGAGCTCCCATCGCTTGTCGTGGCTGTGAACAAGGCTCTTCGCCCAGGCAGCTGGGCTTCCGGTCACCGTGCGCTTCTTCTTGGCTGCGACATTGCCATCGACGCCGTTGCTGAGAAGCAAGTTCGCGCTGCCTCCAAGGTCGCCGGAAATAGCGTCTTGGCGAGCGGTCTCGAGAAGTTTGGCCTTCAGAGCAGCGGGATTCTGACCGAGACCTGTGGGGTCTTGGGCCATGAGGTAGGCCATGACACCCGTGTTGGCGGGCGTGGCCATGGACGTTCCAGAGAGGAAGTTGATGACGTTGTCGCCAGTGTTCCAAGTGCTCAGAATCTGCTCGCCGGGTGCATAAATGTCGACGCATTGACCAATGTTAGAAAAGGTGGAGACAGTGTTCTCAATGTTGACTGAGCCGACGGTGACGACGTTCGAGTTTGCGCCGCCCAAATGAGCAGGAGTGGTTCCGCAAGCGTCCGCGCCGTCGTTTCCGGCGGCAACGGAGACATGAATGCCGGCGTCGGAGGCGGCTTGAATGACCTTATCGACAGCAGTGGCAGTTCCCGCGAGTCCCCAAGACATGCTCATGATGGAGCCAACGAAGCCATCCTGGGTCTTGCGCTCCGCGTGATTGTTGATGACCCAGTTCATGCCGGCAATGGTGTCGGAAGAGGACCCGGACCCGTCATCGCCGAGGACCTTGACCGCGAAGATATTGGCTCTTTGGGCAACACCGAACCGAGCACTGGCAGCGGTTCCGGCAACGTGAGTGCCGTGACCATCACCATCCGTCGAGCTCGAGAAGGCAGTGAAACCCTGGCTGGCCCGTCCCTGGAATGCCGCGTGTGTATCCCGAACACCAGTGTCGATGACGTAGATGTCCACACCCTGGCCGAGTGTTTCGTCGTCGAAAGTATAAGTGAAGTCTTGGCCTTTGGGGTCTCCCGAAGCTCCGGCGTCGTTGGAAATACGCTGCAGGCCCCATGGCGCGGTCGTTTGGGTGACAAATGACTTGACCTCTGCTGTCTCTTCGACCAGGTCAACAAAGGACAATTTGGCAAGTGCGTCCGCACAACCCTTGGTGGTCTCCATGTTGATGGCTTTGAATGCGGAGTTGTTCAACCACTCGAACTTCTGGTCAAGGTCCAGCGACATGCCGACCTTTTGCAGGAAGGAGTCGCTATCCTCGACGTCATCGGAAGTGCCGCTCTTGACCATGACAGTAACCTCGACTGCGGAACCCTTGTCGAACTTGCACACGGAGCTGGGAATGGCACCGATCATCTCCTCCCCCGTCTCCTCCGTCTGGACATCGGCAGCATAAGCGGCGGAGAAGGAAGCCGCAAGGGCGGCGTAGGCGAAGGTGGTCCTCATGGTGGATTAGATAGGAAAGGGATCCGGATCCTGAAAAAAGATGTTGAATAGGTAAAAAGTAGAGATTGGCTGGCAGTCTTATAGGAAAGCGGAGAGAAGGTTGACTAGAGCTGCAACCTGTCAGTGTTTGTGCGGACCTGGTAGTGGGTGATGAGGGAAATGTGTGTTTGGTAGCGCAGAGGTGCAAACGGTTCTAGGGACACACCAATGCGAGACAAGAAGGTGAAGAGGGTATTGTAGTGAAAGTTAAGCACCGTGGCCGACCTTGTATACAAGGCGTAGGTCTTGACAATGCGGTTCACTACAGCATAGTGGGGACACAATGCCTGGGGATGGGGGGCACGGGTGGCACGGCGGGGCTGTATGACACTCCAAGACTTACAGCAACACGCAAGCGGGCAAGGTGCGGCGGAGGCTGAGGCAGATGCGCAAGGCCAAGACGTGCCAGCACGCAAATTCGTGGAAATAGAGATGCTTGTGGGAGAATCGAAGGTCGGAAGGTGGGAGGTTTGGGTTCGCGGCAGGGAAAGAAGTAGGGAGCGGGTTAATGAACGGCGGTGCTTGCGTGAAGGCAGACACTCTTGTAAATGAATGAATGGAGGGAGTGAATGCAAAGGAAGGAAGGAAGAGGAGGCGTAGCAGGAAGAAAGAAGATCCAGGGAGCCAGAGCGTGGAGGTGCAGGTGCCGAGGGCAGGCGCGGCCTCACTTGTACTCGTAAGGCACACGGGAGCCCATAAACACCAAGCTCAGCGAAGACTCGTGTGCATTTGAAACGGCTTGGCTGCCGGCAGCCTCCCGCGGACGCCATGCCCCATTCATTGCCAGAGTCCGCGCGCCGAGTGCGATGGCTTGCTTCAGGCGCGCGCTGGGGCCGCCTGGGGACGCACCAGGACGCGCAATGGGAGCGCCGCGGCGTGATGTGCTGCCGGCATGGTGACTTGGGAGCGTTCCGGGCGCGTCGAGTGTGGCCGCCGTCGCTGCGTCTATTCTGTCTAGACGCTGCGGCGTGGACGGTGGAGGTTCATCCTGCGTAGAGACGCAGTCGCCAGGAGGCCAGGCCGCTTTCCTGGACGCGCCTCTGATTGGCCGGGCGCCTCGCTGAAACGGGAAATCCGCGACACGCCCACACGCCCACTCCGCATCCGGCATCGCTGCTCCACGCTGCCCACGACGGCATGAGATGCGCACTCAACTGGAGCCAGCGACGCGATGCACCGGCCAGGGGCCTCGCCTGACATTTCATGCGCCTGCGAAACCAAACCATGGCGCCCAACGAGCCACAGCTACCCGCCCGGACCCCTTGCGATGAAGCGGTGCGCCATTGGTTTGTCGTCGTGCAGTCTACAGAAAACCAAACACTTGCCTGATCCCAGCCCGCCGTTTCGGACTCCAGATTAAGGACGCCCACGACGAGATTAATTACCAGAGATTGCCATCTGCATGCTGTGGTGAGCTGCGGACCTGATCTGCGCCCGTACGCTCCAGCCACAGCAGTCATCGACGGACTTTTGCACGGCGCGGAGAACGTCGCCATGCACCACACAGTGATTGTCATTCCGGGTCGCTTGAAAGCGATCGCGAATTCAAAATAGCTTGAATCCCCCATGTTTCGCTCAGCCGTCAACAGAGATCTCGTTCGCATGAGAAACACAGCCGCGTACAGCCAATCCGTTTGCGAGGACGCCGCAAAACATGGCGCAAGCACCAGCAACAAAGCCGCTCTTCACCACCGCCGCTCTGCCGCATGAACCACAGCATGAACAAACACAAAGGACGTTGTTTTAGACTTCCATGACGATCCTTCCGACCATCGTGCTGCGCCTTGCTCAGAATATCGCACGTAAACGGACCGGGCGCATCGCATGAATGAACATAGTGCGGCGTCACAAGGAGGAACACTCAATCTATTTGCCTGACGTTTCGCGGAGAGTGCGAGCATCCTTCATCACACGTTCGCGCGAACCAAATCCTCCACCGCGCAAGTGGTAAGCGCACGACGGGCACTGAAACGCGGGTCCTGCGAACGAAACAGTCATCATCAAGATGGCCTCTTGGCCAATCAACGCGCTTATGCCGCGCCAACACGAGGGAACATGGTCAGATTGATAAGCGATGCGCGACATCCACTCGCTTAGCCGGAATGCGACAACTTCAAATTTAACGTCGGATCTGGGTCCCGGACACGACAGATTGACACGTAGGACACCTCGGGACACTACGAGCACCATATGCACTGCTACTAAGGGTGACGAAGAATCTATCATAGCACAAATGTGTGGCGAGCACTTGAACCGACCAATCGGAAACTTACAATGCTCATAGCGTACGAAGGTTGAGAGAAAAATCTCCCTGTGAAGTATAGACTTCAAGGAAAACCCAATCCTCACCGCTGTGTAGCTTTAGCCCCCCAACGTTACTATCACACGATGGTCGATATAACAATCACCTTTGGAAGAGGAAGGATGCAACGGCCACACGATGTTCCCTAGACACGACTTCATCATCATCAATTTGCAGCCAAAAACGCTACCAATGCACAATAACTGGGGTACCAACCACCTGGGGAAACCTGGATACAACAACCACACAAAGGTTTGTGCTGACGGCCACACAAATCAATACGAAGAATGTATAGAACCAACCATTCGCAATCTACAAGACCCAGTCGTCACACTCCACCCGGACGTCAAACCACACTACCCTATACCAGTACATCCCAACCAAAATCGAGGATCAAGCGAGAGAACTCCCCCTTATGCACCCATGCAATCGATCTATCTAGAAGAAAAGCCCACTTCAACCCCAGAAAACATACACATCCAGACCAACCCAACCCAGGTTGACCCTAGCTTACACATCCTCATCACTATCCTCACCAAGCAGCTCCCCCTCATCGGGATCCACAACCGCATAGTCTCCTCTCCCCCTAGCAAACGAACTCCGACTAGTGTATGTGCGACCCCCATATCCACCAAATTGGCTCGACACCATTCTCCATAAGCTGCCCAGAAGCAGCGGCACAGCGGCCACGACTGCCACTAGCCCCGAAATAGCCGCCACGGGCCATCTAATCCAGGGACTCTCGCTATCGAATCCGCCCGAGCCATCGCCCAATCTGATTCGCCCAAACTTGCCGTCCCAGTTGCGCCAGACGTAGTACCCGATGCCGCCGGCTGCCATGAAGGGTATGACGACAGCCATGAAGATCCCGAACCCAGAGAGGCCGTGCTTGCGCTCGAACTCCTCTTCGTGGCCGGGGCATGGGTGCACGGAGCTTGTGTGGCGCATTTCCCGCCCGCCTGAGCAGGTCGAGATGGGGATCTTGCGGTAGCCGGTGATGTCCCAATATTCAGTTGCGCCTTGGTCACACACGGCCTTGGGATCAGGGAGATCCAGACCATCAATCTTCTTGCATTCGCCGCCAATCTCTTTCTCAAAATTGTAGTCGCTGGCATTGGTTAGTCCTATCCCAAATGAACAATGTTGGGTCTTACCATTCGAAGTCGCGCCTCGTGCAAGAACAGTTCCTCTCAATTTGGTGCAGGTGATCGATGCGCTCGCCGTTGTAGCATTTACGATCCGACCTCTTGCGGTGGTACTGCGCTACATGACCGAACAGACATTCAGTGTCCTCCTGCATAGGACGTTGCGGCTTCCACAGCTCGAAGTCGCCCGCCGTTGGGTCGTCTTCATTCAGCTCGCATTTTTTCTGGAAGTCCGGTAGCACGGAAAAGTCAATGTTGAATGTGACCAATTCTCTACCGTCTTTGCCCCATAGAAGAAAGTTGAGAGATGTGTCGCTTGGCACAGTGGTGATAGCGTCGATTCGGACGGCGTGCTCATAAAACTCAACCGAATCCCACGTTTTACCCAAGTCAAGAGTATAGTATATGGTTTTCGTGTCTTCACCGCGTCGGACGAGCACGATGACCGAGCCTTGGTCACCGAACTCCCATGCATAGTTGCCCTTCTTGACTTCCTTCCAGGTGATGCCGGCGTCCGTGGTCAGGTAAGTGTTCGCTTCGCCAATGGTCGTAAGTTCTTTGCCCACATTTCCAATACCCATGGCGATTCCTACAGCAGTCGGAGACGAGAACGTCTCCCGCGGATCGGCACGTTCAGTGTAGCCGTGCAGGTGCAGTGAGCAGCCGTCGCACTTGTAAGACTGGTCATCGGCATCCAGCGCAGGGACGGGCAGAGGTTCCCAGTCCGCACCATCGTTGTGCGTAATGACTGTTTGCTTTCGTTTTTTTGCGCCACTCTGGTCAACGTCCTTTGTGTTTGCGACAATGTTGGCAAGCGCGACGCCCTCGATGCCTTGCATCTTTTCAAAGTCAACATAACCAGCAGTATTCCGGTTGACGTTGTTGAGACTCATGACGTAGGACGTGCCATTGCTGTTGCTCTTGATGATAGAACCGTACTCCTGATCCATTCGGCCGTTGACAGTTACGTGTAAGAACACGGAGTGCGTAGAGCTGTCCAAGACCGTGTAGGCTGTCTGATGGGAGATATCGAACTTGGGCGGGAATTTGGCCTCCGCAAAGGTCTTGGCGTCCAGACTAGCATGCAATTTGAGCGAGTTCCCGTCGTCACCCTTAGTCGCGACGATGATGAATTCCGACATCGTGGCGAACTCTACCACAGACTTGAACTTGACGTCCTTTGTCTTGAACCAGTCCTCACTCGATAGCAGCTCGACAGGCGCGCCCATCTCCTCGTTCGTATACCATTCGCAGAAGATTTCCTCCTCATCAACGTGTCGTCCCGCCTCGCGCCAGATAAACGCGCATTTCTTGACATAGGTCAGGAGGGGATCCCAGCTCTTGCCGTTCTTCTGCGAAACGGAAGCCTCGGTATGACATTCTCGATCATTCGGTCGCTCACAATGCTCGCCACCCACCCAAATAATCCAGTCTGATTCTGTCGGGTGAAACTGCAAAATTTGAAGCTGATGCGTATTCGGCATTTGTGGCGCATCGAAAGAGTGAATGCTGTCTCGAAGGCCCCGGTCGGTGGAATAGTACACCTTCTTGGTGGCGGTAAGGAAGTAAACGTAGTTGTTATTGTACTGATGGGGGTAAATGGCCACAATGGGGTCCTTGACCGCTATATCCCACTTCTTTCCGTGGTCGTGCGAAATCCATGCCTCTTTCTCGTCTGTGAGCATGACCACCGTCTCGTCGTGGTCCTTGTTTTTATTGTCTTTGTCGTCATCCTGCGTGCTACGCTCGAGATAGTAGTATTCTCGGAAGTGGGAGCCTTTGAACTGAAATTTCGAGGTCTTAGGTCTGGGATTCGTGTCACCACCCGAGGGTGGAGCGGATTCATCACACTTGCGTTCAACATCCTCGTCCTTTTTAGTCTTGCCTGTGCATTGGTTGCCAGGGATCTTCCGCCAGCCAGAACTACCCTTGTAGATTTTCTCGCCATTCTTGCAAACACCATCTGGAAGCTTGAAAGAGCGAGAAACCTCGCATTTCTTATCTTTTCCTTGGCCAGTGGGCGTGAAGTCGTAGTCGCATTCGTAGTCCCGGACCTCATCGCATTCGCAGGCTTCGAATTTTGGCATCGGGTCTTTGAAATCTTCCTCGACAAAGCATTTCGCATCCCACTTCCTACGTCGGAAAGTCTGCTTGTGTCCCATAACGCACATGGGATCGCCCTTCTCGTCTTGGCGCGCCGCCCAATCTTCGAAGTCGCCCTCACCGCACTTGCCTTCGTGAAGCCCGCTGAAATCGAGGTGAAGGATGACATGCTTCCTCTTCGAAGAGCTCCCGTCGATCTTGGACGCATAAAGGATAAACTTTAGACTGGTGGAGTCCGGCACTGTCGTCAACTCGCGAGCGCGAATCTTGTAATTGAGTTCGATCTCTTTCCAGGTGTTCTTGCGGCCATGCTTGAGGGAATACATGATCTTTTTGGTATCACCTTCGTCGAATACCGCTACAAGCACGGCTCCTTGGTCGCCGAACTCATACTTGTGTGCCTCTTGCAGCGCCATCTCCCAAGTGAGACCGGCATCGTCTGAAACCCAGAGATCGCCATCGGAGTATTTGCCAAGAAATTTGCCCGTGTTCCCAACGCCCATCACGAGGCCAGGGGCTGGGCTCGAGAAGACCCGTCCGCTATTGTGGAGGTCGGTGACAGAGTGCAGATGGAGGTCTTCGTCCGTATCTTTGACTTTAAGCGACTCGAAGGTCCGCCCATCATCAAAGCTGATCTGCGTCTTGAGCTTCTTCTCCTTGTACGGGCTCTCCGCTTCGTCCGGATTATCTACCACATTGACCATGACAATTCCTTGAATATTCGAGATCTTCTCGAAATCGACGTAGCCCCTCTCATTGCGGTTTGTGTTGTCGATGTTCTTCGTAAAGTAGGTTCCGTTAGAGTTGCTGGTATACAGCGATCCCACATACGCAAATTTGGATGTCATCACGTCAACCTGGATGCTGTAATTGGTAGATTCAAGTATCGTGTATGCATCCTCCTCGAGCTTGCCGTCGCCAAACTCGGCATGATGCCAGGTGTCGGTGTCGTCGGTAACGTAGAGAGACAGCTCGTTCGATTTGTCGGACTTTGCAGCGGCAACGAAATAGCCCTTTACCGAAGCCATGTTTGTCATGCCTTGTACGGTGCGCCCGGACGACATGACGGGTTCCTGCGCAGTCTTGAAGTAGTCGTCGGATATGAGCAGCCTGTTATCCTTGGACCGTTGCGAGTATTTCCCGCGCGTTATGCACAATATCCGGTTGTCGTGCTTGTCCTCGTCCATGAGGAAGCGGTCGGAGCTCTTGGCCCACAGGCACATCTTGCGATCGTCAACTATGGCCTTCGGTTTCGATTTGAATCCGTCTTCGGTAAGGAGTGTCTGCATATCATGTCAGCCATGCGCTACGATTGCGGACTACTGTGTAAGCTCACCTGTCCGAGGCATGGCGTCGAGTAGCAGTCCTCAATGGTGTGATAGAGTATCTTCTTGTTGTCCTTGGCGTGGAAGCTCAACGCCGGCACCAGGAGCGAGGGCGGTAGTTCTGTCTTGAATTCATTCCAGTTCTCGCCCCGATCGTATGTGATCCAATGCGTTTGTTCCCCCAAGGCCACGGCGACCTTGTTGTCGAACGGGTTCTTTATGATGCCGAGAGTCCGTAAGCCCTTCTGTTCCTCCCACGTCTTCCCGGCATCTGCAGAGCGGAAGACCTTGCTGGTTTCCAGTTCGGCAAGGACGGCGACATCGGAATCGTCAAAGTAGAACAGGTTCACGGGCTCGCCGTCGAACTCGGTTTCATGCACAATCGGGTCGTCCTTCGCCGCGGCGAGGGGCGCAAGTGCCAGCAGGGCGGGCAGCAGTATGCCCTTAAGGTATTTCATGATGCATGAAGAGGAGCGGCGCGACGGATGTGAGGGAGGAGAGCGATGGCTCTTGGTTCAAATGTTTGGACAACTGGCTGGCTGCTGGCCCGAAGGCAGCGGCTTGGCGGTCTCGAAACAGACGACGCGCGCCGCTAGCGGGAGCAGGAGCGATGACGAAGGATGGAGCGCCGCGGACGAGATGCAACCGACGGTTTATAGTATTATGGTACAGGAAATGCGCCTGAGGACAGGTGGACGTTGGACTGCGCGTGCGGTGCTGGGGCGACATCTTGGAGGCGCGGCAGAACAGCGGCACCTGGGCGTCTTACTGCGCTGCGCTGCGCTGCTCGTGAATGGCTGTGCGGGCGTGCGACACCTCCGCGCCGCTATCCTGGTCCCCGAGCCCGAGTCGTCACCACCGACCTTTAAATAGCTGCCTCGCACCGGCCCTCACCACATGCACCACCTTGAGTTCCCGACTGTACACGGCACAGCACGAGAGCATGAACGTCTATTTGTGCGCTCTCTCCCGCTTTCTCCATGTGAGATGCTATCGGGGTCGTCGTCACCCAATGCGGTCATCACCCCCCATGACGCATCACCCCTTCAATCCATGGATAGCAAGGCCCAGGCTGACCTCAGTTCCAATTTCTACATTATCAATACAGCAAGAACCGCGACCTCACCCTCGTCCCCTCTCTCGCCCTCGTATTGATCAAAGCTATAGCCCCGCTCCCCGCAACCTCATCATTCCTGTACACCCTCCCCAACCCGTCAAAGTACTTGATCACAACAAAACAACCCGCAACCACAATCTCGCGGCGTTCCACCCTTTCCGTCGGCGCGTCTCGCCAGATGTTCAAGTGGCCAACTTCCCCGCCGGAGGACACCCTCGTGCCAACCTTGTCGTATGTAAAGCGCGCAATGACGGGTGGAGCGGGGTTGGTGGGCGTTGAAGGTCGGAGCTCGATGCAGCGGGGATGCCGCAAAGGGTCCAGATGTAAGGGTGCGAGTCGTAGATGAACGTCCAGTTGTCCCAGTCGCGAGATTGCATCTCTATGTTATCCTGGTGCTGCTGCACATCCATGTTGATTGATATACTCGCTCGCGGGTAGTAAGGGAGAGGTCTATTGTCGTGAAATCCTCCGTGGGCTACTATCATAGCATTATCGCCGGACGACAAAGGTGGGACCCTTGCTATCGAGATGACAGGTTTGCGATTGAATAGTGCTCGTGCAGAGCTAGATTTGTAGTTATCTCATAAGAAGACTGAGTGCTGCTGGTAGCAGGCTCGAAAGAGACCAGGTGCCACACGTCTTCCTTGGTAGCACGCAGATGGTAGGTTATCAGAGGTTGGTTGAAGGAGTCGACATCGTAGGCTGGCGAGGTTTCGTGACTGAGACTATAGTCTGGGAGTTCGTCGTCCTCTGTTCGTAGGACATTAGTCTGCACAATGGTGCTACCTGGGGGCATTGTTGCATTCAAGGTCGACGAATCCATTTCTCCTCCCTATTTGGTCGGACCGAAGGCGAATGTGAGTAGCGGTGCTGAGCCTCCATGCATGTGGAGCATTCGGGTAAGGTGCGGAAGTAAGGTGAAGTCGAACAATAAAGGCTGACGATGCCTCTTTAATGCCATCAACTAGTACATACAATCCGTTAAGCAAAGGAAAATGCCGTAATTCCAATGCACGTCCTGCAGCCAAACGGAAGTCGGCACAGCCTTGTGATAAGAGCTTACGTCTATCCTCGTATTCCTCGCTCTCCGCGTGGAGGGTCATGTACCGCAAGGCGCCAAGGCCTTCAGGCAATGAGGCGCCGTTGCCAGAATCGAGTGTTGCCGTGGTTGTATGAGGGCGCGAATCAAGCTCCATGGGCAGTCATTCCAGGATACATCACCCTGCTTACAAGATCCGAAGTGCGAGCCCTGAAGGAAGTTTGACAATTTTATTGGTTTTGGAGACTACCTTCGAAAATGGTCCCAGAACTGAAGAGTACCTCCGGCTCGAAATGTCACATTGAGACGACATCATCTCTCGCAGATGTTGGTCCTTGCCTAGAGCGAGCTCGTTTCGGATGTGCAGATTCTCCTCCGATACATCCCTCACTGCTTCTTGTTCTTGGAATAGATGAAGTTCGCTGCCACGGGGACCAACTCATTCTTCTCCGCCCAATCCTTCACACCACCCCTCTCCTCCCCCGTCCCCCAATGCTGCCTATCCTTCGGCTTGCTCAAATCTAACGGTTCCATAGTCCCATTCTTGGGCGCAAACACCAAGAACACATATCGGTGCTTCCCAGTCTTCGGCGGCGGACCAGGCGGCTTGTACTCCATCACGTCATCCGGTCCGCTCTTCGTCCCGTATTCCTTTGCGCCGAGAAATGGTATGGGGAGAATCGAGATTGTCATTTGCGAGAGAGATACGTTGGCGGCGATCCAGTGGCACATCTCTGACCATTCGGGGTTGTCGCGGGAGGGGGCGTCGGGGTCTGTGAGAGTGATTATGTAGGTCATTTCTGAGGCTGCGCTGCCGTCTGGATTCGTGTCATCGTGGAGAGTGATGGTAGGTTCATCTTGGAGGTGCTTCGGCTTGAGAGTGTTGCCGAGGTCAGCGTCCTTCTTCGACCAGGACACGGAGAGCGTCAAGGAGGGTAGGAAGTCATCGATTACTGTGAAGTGTATGAGCTTGAGGCCTTTCGCATAAAGTAGGCGTTTCTACCGGTGGGAATGATCTCTGCTTTCTTGAGCCTGCATTGTTCAGTGATCCATGTATTGGTCGGGCATCCCACTCACTCATCCCTTACTGTCTGGACATTGCTTGATGCAATATGGCCCAGGGGCTGTTGTTTAATGGGAATCGCAGTGACTATTCTAAAGAATAGCTGTAAGCTGGCTAGCGCTGTGCATGTCTTGGCGAGCATTGTTGACGGTAGTGGATGCAAACCCGCAACAAGTGTCGAGTCGCGATTTGAGAAACGATGCTTAGAGCTAGTGGAGCTTGTTGTTCAGTAGAAACTTCAATTGACCGTTTTTTTCTGGTCATCTCTTTAGAAAGAGAGGTGTCGTGCGAGCTCCTTTCTTTTGTGTTGGTCTCCCCGCAGTAACGTCATTGGTACCTCATATCGCAGATCGCTCCGTCCAATGTTACAAACACGATCCCGCCAAGAATAACATTGAAACGTATACGGCAAAAACTACACTAAACCCTGACAAAAGTGTATATAATTAAACAAAATTTCGTCTCTTAGTGGTGTGAGAGTAACCAAGACCTACTAAAGAGTGTGATTATTTCCTGAAAATCATCCACCGCAGGGGAAGGCCTCCTGAAGAGTGTTTGTGACACCGAAAGGACAACATGTAGAAATTCACTCCCCTGACGGAAGGGGCAACAGAGATATGTCTTCAATACAATGTCGCTATTCTTGGTACTCATCGATCTCCATAATACGCCCGACAAAGCAAAAGGCCAACACCAAATCTATCAGCAAGGGTATCGGCTAGATGGAAGAGAAGCAGGAAACCACCAAATAGATATAGGAGCAAGAAAATACACTCCAGTCCTCACACAAGCTGCGCCTCACAGAACGCAGTGCTGCTCGTGACGAATCCCATATTGGTCGCGACATTGTACTCGCAAAGTTCCTGGGCGTTGTGGCCGGTCATTGACCCAGTACAGTCGTCGATCATGACACAGTCCCATCCGTATGAGTAGGCGTCCGAAATCGTACCGAAGACACATTGGTCAGTGTTGACCCCTGCGAATATCAACGTCTTCTTGTGGCATGCGCGTAGATACTCGTGCAGCGGTTCCTCGGTCGACCACAGACCGCTCATGCGAGTCTTGTCGAAAAACAGGTCGCCAGGTTGCGAAGCGACTTTCAGCGGTTCGTATAGTTCTGCATTCCAGGTCCGCTTGAAGAGGCATCTGCCTTGGCGATCCGGAAGCTGAGCGCCTAGTCCGACGTGCCACCCTAAGCACTTGCTAAAGCCTCGCTGCACGGCGGGAGCCATTACTTTTAGATCATGCTCCGCAATTCCCCAATTCAACCACGCGATCTGAATGCCCTCTCTTCTGCACCTCTCAACAACTTTGAACGTCGGCTCGACGGCGGCAAGGCCTGCTGCATGGTCTCGATACATTGGATGGATGAAGTAGTTCTGCATGTCGACTATGATCAAAACTGATTTTCCGGGATCGATCATGAAACCGCAGTGGTTGTAGCGCGCTTCATCGCAGTCGACGACGAATCTCCGCTCGGATCCTCTCGAAAGGTCGAACTTTTTCGTGCTAGGGAGGAAGAGCCATTGATCGTCGCCGCCGCCGAAGGGGATTGGGCCTTTGTATAGAATATGTCCAACAGTGGTGTCGTCGTGTTCTTCGGTACAGACTTGAGCCGCCTCTGCGGCCATGGATTATTTGGGGAAGTGAAATGTGTGAGGAAATGATACGCGTGTGAAACTTACGCGATCGATACGGGATGTTAAGGGTTGAGGACGAATAGATGCGAACACCTACCGTTCCTTTGTACTTGTTCGCATGCTTCATGCCTTTGTTGGCGACGCAATCTGATAACGGCCTTGTCATAACGATAGGCTTGCGTCGGGGAAAGAGCGAGTGGTCATGGGACCGTTGTAGAAAATGGCCACCGCCGCTCGCTGAACAAAGTCTTGGTCCGATAAGGCGAGATGTCCAAGATGGTAAGATTATACTGAAGCGGTGACTCGGAGGTCCAGGTCGGCGCCGATTCTACCCGACGCGTGCGTGAGCTTGTGAAAATGGGAGGTATCAACGTCTAGTCTGGCCAAGTCACTGTTCTATAGTAACCATAGCACGCGGCCCAGAAGATGCGAGGTCATCTGCCGTCACGAGGCAGCAGCAGTCGCCTTGTGACGAGTCCAGGTTCGAGTTCACCGGCGGTTTCCAAGACCACAACGCATTCTCCAAATAGCCACGTCAACGTCGCGATCATCGCGCGCGCTGATGAAGGGGCGAGGATGCGCTTGCATTCGTGCGGCTGGCGTCTCCTTTATGCGCAGGCATGAAGTCGACGGGTTGTGAGATTAAGGAGATGGGCGAGTGTGGGGTCGAGACTGGGATTCTCGACCCGGATGGCGCTCGCACGTGACAATGCACTAGCGCGCAAACCTGCTCCCAGTTCCCCATGACGACGAAATCGCAAAGTACGACAGCTTCGCGCCTCTGCCAACCACGCAGGACTCGGCCACAGACCGCCCACGGCCACGCCTCCCAACCTTTGCGGAGCATCCCCTTACTCTTCTTTATCGCCGCAGCTTATCATATCGATACGGGCGGCCCTTGTTTATTGTTTGAGGAGAAGCCACGCCCGTTAGGAGACACGCAACACATACAGCGACCAACGCCATGGCTTCCCTGGGCGAGGAGCTGCTCAATATCGTCAACCGGCTTCAAGATCTCGTCTTCAACACCATTGGGAATGACTCCTTGGATTTGCCTCAAATTGTATGTTGCCCCGCCCGGCTCGCGGAAACAGGACCAGCATTACAACGGCTGCGTTCGGCAGCCACACATTCCAACTACGTGTTGTGCTGACTTTGACAGGTTGTCGTCGGATCGCAATCGTCAGGAAAGTCCTCCGTTCTCGAGAACATTGTCGGAAGAGATTTCCTCCCTCGAGGCAGCGGCATTGTTACTCGACGGCCTCTGATTCTGCAACTCATCAACCTGCCCAGCGATCGCGAAGACCGGCCCGACTACGATGAAGTACACGTTCCCCATACACCGGCGAGCGTAGCAGGACAGCATGAATGGGGCGAGTTCCTTCACATTCCGGGGCGGAGGATCTACGATTTCGCCGAGGTTAAGCGCGAAATCGAGGCAGAGACTGCGAGGATAGCAGGAAACAACAAGGGCATCAACCGCCAGCCCATCAATCTCAAGATCTACTCTCCGCACGTCCTCAGCTTGACGTTGGTCGATTTGCCAGGTTTAACAAAGGTTGGTAAGAACACCCTTCGGGTCGAGAGGACGCTAACGACTGCAGGTACCCATCGGCGACCAGCCTACAGATATCGAGAAGCAGACACGCAACCTTATTACCGAATACATTGCGAAACCGAACAGTGTCATTCTCGCCGTCTCCCCCGCGAACGTCGACCTTGTCAACTCGGAAGCGCTCAAGCTCGCCCGACATGTAGACCCCATGGGCAAGAGGACCATCGGCGTCCTCACCAAGCTGGATTTGATGGACCACGGCACAAATGCGATGGACATTCTCTCAGGACGCGTGTACCCTCTGAAGCTTGGCTTCATCGGCATTGTCAACCGCTCGCAACAAGATATCCAGAGCGGCAAGCCCTTGTCGGATGCGTTGCAAGGCGAGCGCGAATTCTTCCGACACCACCCTGCCTATCGGAACATGGCCAACCGGTGCGGTACACAGTTCCTCGCAAAGAGCCTCAATCAAACACTCATGGCGCACATCCGCGACCGTTTGCCAGATATCAAGGCGCGATTGAATACGCTGATGGGTCAGACACAGCAAGAGCTCGCAAGCTATGGAGATGCCGCATTTACCGGAAAGGAGCACCGCGGCTCATTGGTCCTACAGCTCATGACACGCTTCGCCTCATCCTTCATCTCTTCCATCGATGGTACCTCCGCCGAAATCTCGACTAAGGAGCTCTGTGGTGGAGCTAGGATCTACTACATCTTCAATTCAGTGTTTGGGAACTCCCTTGAGCAGGTTGACCCCACGCAGAATCTCTCTGTCCTGGACATCCGAACAGCGATCCGGAACTCTACTGGTCCTCGCCCGAGCTTGTTCGTGCCAGAGCTTGCATTTGACCTCCTTGTGAAACCTCAGATCAAGCTTTTGGAAATACCGAGCCAGCGTTGCGTTGAGCTTGTATACGAAGAGTTGATCAAAATATGCCACACTTGCGGATCTACCGAGCTGACGAGGTATCCTCGTCTACAGGGCAAGCTGATTGAGGTTGTGTCCGATCTCCTCCGGGAGCGACTAGGGCCCTGCTCGACATATGTTGGCTCCCTTATTGATATTCAAAGGGCGTACATCAACACAAACCACCCGAATTTCCTGGGTGCGGCCGCTGCCATGTCCTCGGTGATCAACGACAAGGAGCAAAAAGAAAAGGCGCTAGCTCAGGCAGCCGAAAAGAAGAGGCGGGATAGGCGGAGACTGAAGGAACTGAACGGTGCCAACGGCACTGAGACCCCGGACATTGATGAAGAGGCAGATGCCTCTACGGAGAAGGCTCTTCCGCTTCGCAAGCACCAGGCTCAGGCTAGCCGCAGTATGTCGCCAGCAGTCGGGCGCTTGATGAATGGGTCTCACAGTATATCAGGTGCCTTGAACGGCAACCGCACACGATCACCTCCACCGCTAGGTGGTAATGGGTCCACACGAGACAGCTTCTTGAATTACTTCTTTGGGAAGGACGGCGGCATACCCACAAGCGCACAATTCAATGGCCAAAACGCTCTGGAAAGCCGACCAGGTAGCCGGCACGTTAGCCAGAACATCGAGCCAAGCATTGCTCAGAGCTTCCGTAGGGGGGATACACGGCAACCTGCACACGTGCTGGAGATGGTGCCCGATGACTATGACACCACAAGCCCTGTGAAGGATACATTTGGAAGGGACACCTTCGAGGGTGGCTTCGTAAGTCGATTGGCTCCACCTTTTTGTTACAGATATTGTACTAACGATTGCAGCCCTCGGATGCTGATTCCGCACCCGCAATGACAGAACGGGAAGCGCTCGAGACCGAGCTCATCCGTCGTCTTATTTCCTCCTACTTCAACATCGTCCGCGAAACGATCGCAGACCAGGTGCCAAAGGCCGTCATGCACCTGCTCGTCAACCACTCTAAAGACGTGGTCCAGAACCGTCTGGTCAGCGAGCTCTACAAGGAAGACCTCTTCCAGGAACTCCTCTACGAAGACGACACGATCAAGGCCGAGCGCGAAAAGTGCGAGAAGCTGCTCAAGACATACAAAGAGGCAGCCAAGATCGTGGGCGAGGTGCTATAGGAGGCTAGCACACCATGACACCATTATCCATTATTGTACGGGTTTTACTGTAGGTTCAAAAGTGTGTGAATAGCAAGATTAACTCTACTTGGTTCCATGGCAGCTCATGTGGCGTTGGGAGGCCGCCCTGTTGATATGCGTCCTTTTGGGCCTCTTGATCGCATCATATCTACTCTTCTGCTGCTCTGAGTGTGAGGGTGGCAGGGCGTTTTTTGGCTCCACTTTTGAAGATGGTGGGAACTTTGGGGATCGTAATGGATGTATCATATGTCCGATGAGAGACGCCGCGTTTGTATAGAATATAACTTCTCAAATCATTGCGGTGGTGGTGATGGATGTCGAGCATGTGGATCAGCAGGCGGCGAACTGCGAATGCTGCACGAGCACTGCGTTCACAGGAAATTTGTGAGCACATCTGCTCACAATATATGCATATGCACCCCCATCGGTACCTAATCGACCGCAAAGTTCTCGACCCCGGAGCCATCCCTCGTTCGAAACGCTCCAAGTGTCGAGGTAGCGGATTCTCACGCCACACTCGCCACTGCGATGCTTATCCCCGGGCCAGCCACGCCGCGCAAGCCTTGCCAATGTGTGTCAAGACGACCTCCTTGTTGAAACACACGCCCAACCACGCCTTTTGCTGCAGTTTTGCGATTTGCGGCAGAGATGCTGAGTGGGCTTGTGTTTGGAGAGGTTCGGGATGAACGGTGCAAGTCACGCCATCTTTCAAACACGGAGGGTTTGTGTTTGCGCTGTTGTGCTGGTGGGTTTCAGGCGTTCGTACGACCTAGCCGTGGCCTTTGGTAGGGTTCTCTTCATTTCACGGTTCTGTCGCTTTCTCCCCCTCTCCCGAGTACTGTCTGTCTGTCTTCGCTTCTTCCACCACTTTGACAGTGACGTTTTAATATCTACATTACCTCTTGAGATTCACCGAATCTGGGCAGCCGGCTGTCATCGCACTCCTTCCTCGCATCATATTCATAACCGCCATACCCAATACCCAACGCATACCTAATTCCACTCCCACGACCGTCGCACCTCCCAAATTTGCACACTACAACTTCGTCAAACCTCAAAAAATCTACCTCAGCGGACTACCACCGAAATGGCATTCGAGTGGCTCGCCCCCATCCTCACGCCCGAAGCGCTGCGCAGCGTGCAAGCCGACCCGTCACCGCTCGTCACCACCCTGCTCGTCATCATTGGGCTCACGCTCGAGGGTCTGCTCATTTGGTATATTAGCTTTGCGACGAGGCCGCCGGTTGACAAGACGAAGCCGAAGCCCGCGAAGAAGAAGGGATTGCTTGGGTTCATGTCGAAGAAATAGACTGTTCTTGGAGAACGGAAGAGGGATTATGCGGGTATGAGAAGAGGTAGAGGGCTAATGTGGGGGAAGTGGTCTGTAGGGTTTTGCGTGGTGTTGGTTGGGAGACTGGGGGTTGAGCTGGGTGAGGTGTGCGTGAGGTTTTGAGGGGAAGTGGTCATGAGTATATTTCACTTCTTGTTCGTTTCTTTTGCATGCATCGAATCTATTCTACAGAGCAAGAATTCCATGCCACAACCTTTGCCCCGTCTGTGATGAATGCCTCCCCATGCAACCAAGCACGCTTTTATCCACGAAATGTAACCGTCACCTATAATTCCCTTGTTCAACAGTACTCGACATGTTGGCTTCCCGAGTGTCTCGCGAATACGACGTCTCTCAGTACGCTCGAAATGTAATGTCATGAGACAGAGCCGACCTATTTCCAGGGCCCAAGGTCGGGAGAAGAGATGTACAGTCGTGAGCCTGCAACCTGCTGCTGTACATCAGAACACCTCTTGATAGCGCGCAAGACGTGTCATAGAGTCAGGAATAGGAACGAGCATGTATATTGAAACGTCCAGCCACCAGGTCTATACTGTACATAGAGTACAAGGTGCAAGAGGGTGTGATATCTCGCACTATGATCCTCCGCCCCACCATCGCCCTCGCCAGTCCCCTGGCTAGCCGCTGTATTTACCCCAGACATGCGAAAGAAAAGACATGGCGTCCCAACTCATTTCTCGTCCGTGATCCCGAGGAGCGTGTTCAGGTCGGCGTTCGGGTCGTTGGGATCCGCTTTCGCTGTGCGTTCAGGTCAGCACTTGTACACAGGATGTCCTCTCCCCAGTATCCGTGCCACTCAAACTCTCGGTGGATAGGAGGTGGAACACGTACCACTACCAGATGACTTTGGCTGTGCCGGAGCGCTCTTCTTTGCCCATTCAGCCTTCGCTTGCTGGATCAACGACTCCTTGTGCTGGTATTCATGCTGCTTCGCCTGCGCCCGTTCGCGCGCTGATATTGACAGCTGGGTGTAGGCGCCGTAGAAAAGGCCGGTTGCCAGGGCGGACCACCGGAGGACCTGCGATCCATCTCGTCAGCACTGATTCCTGCAGCCTAAAGCTTGCCCAAGCTCCCGATAATCGCTGGAAGCTCGTTGAAGCGGCATTGGGGGCGGCATGCGTACGTTGACCCCCACGGAAGTGGACATGGTGACGGTTGTTGCTGGGACTCGCGACGGCGACTCTCCGTCCTGTGCGTATCCAATGGCAAAGGAACGGTCTCTGCGACGGGATTCGACTGCTATTTGGGCGTCCGGAGGGCTCTGGGCGCTGGGGTCGACGGGGGAGGTTGGACGGCAGCTGTGAAAGTTGAGGTTCTGTCGCGGTTCGTCCCGACCGAAATCTTGCTCGCAGCCGAAGAACGCCCGGGTCCCTGGTTGCTTGGCGCATTTTTGGGGAAGCACGGGGAGCTCCATGCACACGCGCCACGCTTGCCGTTACTTTGTTTACTGACAGGCTGTGAGTGAAAGAAAGTAGGAAAGTAAGAAAGTAAGAAAGAAGGAAAGAAAGAAAGAAAGAAAGAAAGAAAGAAAGAAAGAAAGAAAGAAAGAAAAGAGCGTCAGACAAAAACTTCGCCACCAACTCAACAAAGGACCATCAACGTCGCGGTTCCTCCCACTCAACAGCCGCCATGGATGCCAGCACGATGCAGCAGCGGCGGGAGGAGATCCTCGCAAAGAAGGCCAAGCTCGCAGAGCTGAAGAAGCAGCGCGAGCTGCGGAAAGAGCAGAATGCGCAGAGACAGTCCATGGGCTCACCGTCCGGAGAGGTGCGACTCCCTTTGGATCTTCTCTGCAAGCAACAACTGACAGCTTGACTTGCAGATATTACAGCCTACTCCAAGGCGAGAGACGCGCGATGTCGATGCGATTATCAACAGCGTCATGGCCAACAGCCGCCCTAGCTCAGCAGCGCCTGGCTCACCCGCCGGCGGACGAGCGACCCGTCCAACCTCGGTGATCAGTGCAAGCCAGCTCAGCAGCGACAATGAGACTCTAGCCTCTACGTACAGAGCACCCACGGGCATGGTGGACAGGGAAATGCAAACACTCTCGATAGGACCGCTGGCGACCGTCTTCGAGTACGACGGCACGGAAGTGGACGCTCCCAAGAAGGAGAAGGAGGTCATCACATACAGCAAGGGCGTGCAGGCGAGCATAGGCTGGAGTCCGCCAAAGTCGCGGGCAGCAGGAGACAGCGGTTCAGAGCGAGACGATAGCCCCACACGATCACCACGCGCAACCAAGAGATTGAGCAGGCGGCAGAAGGAACGCGAGGACGAGATACGCGAGCAGCTGCGGAAGGAGTTAGAGGAGGAAGTCAAGACAGCACAGAAGGCGGTGGAGGCCGGAGAGGCGTCGACAGGGTCCAAGCAGAACTACCCTTTCAAGACGCTGTCGAACGAGGAGTTGACCGCTGTAGAGAACTCAGACGACTTCATCGAGTTCGTGGAGAGGAGTACAAAGGTGTTGGAGAGAGCGCTGGATCAACAGCTCGATTACGATATCCTCGCCGACTATTCGCATGGGGGCGTGAATGTGGACGAGGAAGACGAGGGCTACGGCTCGAGCGGTGGAAAGAAGGGCAGACACATAAAGGAGATCGCCCAGTTCTGGGACGAGAGGTGGAGCAAGAAGAGGATGATTACAGACCTAGGTTTCTCTACAAAGGTATGTTGGAATTGAAAGACGGGCATGGAACCTGCGCTAATGAATCAACAGTTCCCGGAGCTCGTTCTTGCCTCATATGCCAAAAACCCCTCCGCTCCGCACGATCCCGACGGCCTAATCCAAGTCTGGAATCTCCATATGCACGATCGCCCCGAATACATCTTCCATGCGCAATCTGATATCCTCACCGCAAAATTCTCACCTTTCCATCCAAATCTTATAATTGGCGGTGCATACTCTGGGCAAGTGCTGCTGTGGGACACCCGTGCAAAGTCCGCTCCAGTCCAAAAAACTCCGCTCACAGGATCCGGTCACACACATCCGGTCTACTCGATCGATATTGTTGGAACTCAAAACGCGAACAACATCATCTCAGCTTCGACAGACGGTGTGGTCTGCGGGTGGACGGTGGATATGCTCTCACAACCTCAAGAGTTCCTCGAGCTCACCTCGCCGCCTCCAGCAAAGACCGACGACCTAGCCGTCACATGCATGGCCTTCCCGCAATCTGATCCCACATACTTCCTCGCCGGAACAGAGGAAGGCTCCATCTACCCCTGCCACCGCTACGACCGCGCAGGAGCAAAGGCAGGCGTGGACGGCCGCGTGAAATATGCGGGTCACGCTGCACCCGTGATGAGTCTCGATTTCCATCCCGCAAAGGGCCAAATCGATCTCGGCGACCTTGTACTCAGCTCTTCCGTGGACTGGAGCGTCAAACTCTGGAAAGTCCGTCCCCCGGCCGCAACCGGTCCGTCCGCTACCCTCACCTCTGGGACCGTTCAACAAGTCGCTCCTCTCCTTGACATCGCCCGCGAAGACCTCGTCTACGACGCCCGCTGGTCCCCCGTCAAGCCTTCCGTCTTTGCGCTCGTCGATGGCGCTGGTAGCCTAGAGGTCTGGGATATCAATGTCGATGTCGAGGTTCCAGTCCAGAAGGTCACGCCGAGCGAGAATAAAAAGGGGGGCTTTGCGATGACGGGCGGTCTAGGGTATATGAACAGGAGCTTGAACAAGCTGGCCTGGGAGAAGAACGAGGGAAAGAGGGTTGCGGTTGGCGGCATGGATGGCGTGGTTACGGTGTTTGAGGTTGGTGGGGACCTCGGTGGTGTAGAGACGAGGGGTGATGAGTGGGGTGGAGTAAAGAGGTTGATGGGAAGGTTGGAAGGTGTTGGTGAGGGCGTGAACGGGAAGTGAGACGCACAAAGGAGCGGGAGCAGGATCCGGGGGTGTGCGATATGAGTGAGTTGATATTCTGCGTCGAGCATTTCCTCGGAGTTTCGGTTCATGGGCCGACATACCCCTTGCCGCTATACTGCAATTTGAACGATTTTCCTGGTCATCAAACCTTACGCAAACCACCGTTCATGTCTCCTCTGTATCTTGTTCATGGGCTGTGTTGGCATCTCAAACCCCCCACGATCGTTTTCGCCATTGCTCGAAAGCACGACGACGAAGACTGATGTACTCTCAGCGCTTCTTACGGAATCGACCCCTCTCCTTCAAGTTCCAGTTAAGGCGAGCACCCACGAACATTCCTTATTGCGACTCTGTGTGGTAGCTCTAGGTCACCCCATTCCCTCGAGTTTTTTTTAAGTTTTTAGGAACTGTTCGTGGTGCGCGTAGTGCGAAGAAGGGAAAGTATGGAAGACAGCCACACTTTGAGGCTTCTGTAATTCCCCTCCCTCATTCCGCCGTGGTGGACCTCACCAGCATTACCGAAACACAGCAACGATAATCCGACTCCTTGCGTGCGAAAAGCATCCGTACATCCGTAACCGACTCTGTTTTTCTGGCTTTTGCACTGTGGCTTGGGCTGAAGTGGTGTTGATGCTCACCCCCATTAGCACTTGATGACTGAGAACAACGATTTAATATGGTAGGATGTGCCAGAAGAGTACATAGCTGTGAGGGATTGAAACTTAGAGATCTCTCGGCGGGCGTGAACCGAGAACGCTCCACGTTTCGGCTTGGCCATCCTTTTATTCTCCCCACGGGATTGATTAGCGATGTTCTCCCGCGCCGGCCCAGGATTCCTATACGTTCCAGATCAATTCTGTTTTGCACTTCACACATGGCCCTCTCTTATCTTTTGGTAGATCATGCCGAGATCGGTGGCGAGAAGGCAAGGTACGAAATCCTGGAGCGGAGGGGCTTTTATGTTTCAAGGGTCACTGAAAACCCTGATGAATGTTTCCATCCCGAAGAACAACGTTAAAGTGAAGTAAGAGAAGGACGTAAGTGCTGCAACGGGTATATGAGCCACATCCCTTCCACTACCCTTTTCTCTTTACACACAGCCCTCGCAGAAAAACCGGGATAAAAATGGCATCGGCGAAGTCCAAGGCGTGTGTCAGGTGGGGGCCTAGAATCCACATCAACATATCATGTTTTGTTGGTGCGGACTGGGGACCTCGACGCTGTCTACGAATAAGACCCTCGAAAGAGCTCAACGACTCTTTTATGCAGGAGTGTCCGGGAGACTCTTTGAGCCATTTTTATCAGCAGAGGGCACGTGAGCCAGGCAATGGGTATATAAACCCCCCCCCCCCCCCCCCCCCCCCCCCCTCTACGCCTTCTTCTCAACACAGAAGACTTCGCGGACAATTCCACTAAAACACTCACTTTTGAAGTCAATGTGCCTGGTTAGCGCCGGGCTAAAATCGAGCTTGTAAGGACACATGTGTTTGTGCCGCGGACTCTCGGGCGTCATTCTCCCAAAAAGAAGTCTAAAAACTGGTCTGTGACCAGACATAGTTGTGCGTTTGGGAGAAGTCCGTTTCGCCCCAGGATTCCAGCATCTGAGGCTTTGGCGGGGGTATACATCCCAGTCTCTCGCCATTCTTCTGTTTCTTCACGTAATCTCCTCAAGACAGCCTCACTAAAAATGCCGATAAGATATATCTCCAGGTCGGTTAGTCTGTGTGAGATAAAAGATTCTTCAAGATCGCCCATGTTCTGGTATCTCGGGGGAAAGGACGAAGCCGAAAAATACAGCTGATGCAGGAGGTTCACGGGGTGCGGATGGAGGACCTGGTGGACCAAGGTGGCAAGGGAAACTCCCCAGACCGTCATCGTGGATTGATGCTGCTCTCCACCACCACCATGAAATGGACATGGCCTCTTTCTCGGCAAATCTTGTAGTGATATCACTTCACGTGCGTCTCACTCCCGCGGAATTTTCTTGGCTTCCCTATAAAACTTCTAAGTCCGACATTTAGGCAAGAACAGAGGAACTCACATGAAGTGATTTTTCGTCAAATTTCAAGCGCAAGAGCCACGCGAGAGAAGGTTTGCGATTTTTTTCAAGCGGCTTGCCCACAGATGTTCCAGCAATCCCTCAAATATTAGGCCCCAAATTCCTTTTCTGTGAGAAGCATTGAAATGCGAAGAAGGCGCTGAACAAGTATGGAGGAGGTTTATATGCCTACACTCCGATTGTCAGGGTTTTCGTGACCCTAAGCTGAGTAAATCGACTGGATGGAGAACACCAAGTGCTCAGTTGATGAGTTATTTTCTAACTGGTTTCCGGGTAGGTAAGTAGGAAGCTGAAACTGCGATCTCAATTGAATAAGGCCCGCCACTTGGCTTGCGTCATGCTTTGTTTTTGTTCTTGAAATCCTGCCCGAAAACTACCAGACATGCCTCAAACGTTATATCTCTTCTCCCTCGGCAGCCGTTCTCGCAGGCAGGAAACAGAGAAAGCACTTTAGTTTCATCGCCACTATTAAGGACCAGACGGAATATAGCTGGCAGCGTAATCTATTGTCTCGAGAGCTCTCGGTCTGTTATCATTATCCATAAGTCATGTCTCATGCCGTTAATCGATCTTATCAACATTCATAACCGTCCGCTGCTTCCTTTCCATATTCTTTAATTTGGTGGATTTCCCCAACTGATATTGCCATGCATCTCATATTCATACCCCCGATTGCCACCATCCCGAAAATTTATTCGCAATCCAACTTTCCTTCAAATCATGAACAGCCCCGCCGCAGCCCCAAGGACTCCGGCCCACCCCATTTTAACGTACTTCATAGGCACCGCCGCATTCGTACTCGAAGGATCCTGAGCTGAGGGAGTTCTACTTGGAAAAGCCGTACTTGAGGCAGTCGTCCTCGAAGCCGGCGCGCCTGAAGTGGTTGTTCTCGTCACTGTCATGGTTGAATTCGTCCAGCCACTTGATGCTGGTTGACTGATGGTCGTATCTTGCGAATTCGGCAACGACATGGTCGAAGGAGCCTCGCTCGGCGTCGGTAGTACAACCGTGAACGAGAAGCTGTCGGATGGCGCGAGCGACACGCTGGTACTTGAGGAGAGTGGGATCGAGGGAATGGCCTCGCTAGGCAGCGCGACACTGGAGGCCGGGGGCACAGCCGTCGTTGTTGTCGGGACCAGAGTTTCGGTGGATGTAGCGGCGGATCTGAAAGAATTTGACTCGACCAGGGCCGTGGTTGAAGAGGAAGCGAGGATAAGGGATGTTGAGGGCGTCTCTTGCGCGGAGGCAGACTTGAGACCAAGGAGGGAGAGGAGCGTGGTCTGGCCAAGGGCTTGCTTGCGCATCTTGGCAGATGGTGCCGAGTGGGTTTGCTTAGAAGTCGAAGTGATGAGGAGTGTGGAGGGGAGATGGTTCATGTTTGCGGGGTGAGGATTTTAAGTGGCGTCCGTCGTTTGGTGATGGCGTCCGATGCCAGTGTGAGTAGGGAAAGTGCGTTGTACTGGAATTGCGACTGCTGTCTCGTAGAGAAAGGAAGTAGCGTGGACGAGAATTGAAAGCAAGATTTCAGATTCAAACTTGCAATTGAAGGACAAGCATCTATAAACCAACGCGACGCCTGCCATTTCGCATCACGAAGCGATATACCCACGGACTCCGAGCTTCTAAACACCATCGTCCCCACAACGAAGGTACCGTTGACGTCTATTCTCGGGAAAGGAGGTTGCAACAGCGATTATGAGGTTTGACAGGTGCGACCAAAAATTTCCGAGCGTCGTGGTTGGTGGGTGGCGTTGGCGTGGTTCTATGTTTTCGGCTCTCCACGGCGGGCTGCCGAGCCGATGCCAGGGAGTCCGGAATGCAAGGCTGAGAACGTGACTGTGCTGGTCGCACGGACATGGCCATAGAGAACCAATGTTCGCCTTGGACGAGAAGGAGCGAGTCGTTCGCTGGTGAGAAAGAGGGCTGCCGTGTGGACTAGACGAACGTCTACAGCAGCTTGACCCAACCGCGTTCTCCTTGTTTAGGAATCAAAGTGCGAGGCATCAATAGCAAAAGCTCTTGGCTTGTCCAACTTGCATGTCGCCAACTCCTCCAAGCCCAGCTCTCTGGTACAACCTCAGCTCTTCACGAGCGCAGCCCTCACTAGCGCATCTGCAACCCGTCCCATCTGCACGGCAGTCCGGGGCGCATGCGACGCGTCAACCACCTCAGCGACCCAACACAGCCCCGCTCGTGTCACCACCATGTCAGAGGTATAGCCGTGCGAGCGGGCAACAGTGGAGTTGGAGCGGGAGTTTGCAGATAGAGTGGAGAAGTGGAGAAATGCGGTGCGCTGAGGTCAGACCATCTGTGGGGAACCAGCGCCCGAGTTTTAGGCAGCTCCAGTTTTTAAAAGGTTGTTGATTAAGGTTATTCTGACCCGTGGTGCAGAGCTTGGTCGTTGAACGTAGTTCTGACCACCTGCTCGTGTTGATCTGGCCTGAATGGCAGCACTTGAAGCAGAGGCTGGCGTGTCTCGATGTCCGCTCTCGGCGCCACGCGGCGATGCGATTTGCTATTCATCTAGAGGAGCAAGCGGAATCCTAGGGCGTAGGTGGTGGCACTTGCCTGTCTAATGTTTGATCACACGATCTATGTGCCACCAGGTTCGTTTCTTGCATCTGGCGGGTGGCGGCTGTAAGGAAGGCATCCGAGGCGCCGTCGAACAGGCTGAATGCGTGGAACAATGAGGAATCAGAAGACTGGTACGGCTGGAAGTGCATGCGCCGGCAGACGGAATTAGCGTAGCACGTACACAGCATTGGGTTTGACAAGAACATGCGCATGATGCAATCACGGAAGCAAGGCAGGAAATGGAGAGCAAGAGCTATGTTTAATGCGTTTTCATTTGCTCATCCGGCGCCCGACTGTACACAGCCTGTCTTCAACAGACGAAGGATCACCTCTTCCTAAACAGCACCAATCACCAACGCCTCGCGCTCTCATGGCCCATGCATTAGAACACTAGCATCCTCCCCAATTATTCCCATGCAAAAATGATATCATAGAATGAAAACATAAACAGTAAATTGAGAAGAGGAAATTTAGTTGAGGTACGCCATGGCGGCGGCGCCGACAAGGAGCGCCAGCGGGCTTGAGCCGAACATGGCAGCCGCGTTGGTCTGCTCAGCGGGCGGCGAGCCAGCAGAGGTGGTGGCAGAGCTGCCGCCTGAGCTGGTGCGCGAGAGGGAGGCGGTGGTAATGGTGGAGTTCAGGCCGGGGGTGGTGATGGAGCCGGTGCCGGAGGCAGTGGTGGTGGCGGGGGTGCTCTTGGTCGTGGACTCGGTGGTGGTGGTGGCGCTGACGGACGGGGTGGACGAAGCGGTGCTCTTGGTCGGGTAGCTGGATGCGGTGGGTGACGCAGACTTGGACGAGCTCGTGTCCTTGCCGGAACCGCCAGTAAGAGGGATCAGGCCGCTGTAGTTGGGGTCAACACCCTCCTGCTGGATCTCGAAAGCGTAGTTGGGAGCATCGGCGAGGTCGGTGGGGACGGTCCAGGTGAAGGAGCCGCCAGTAGCGGTGCCGATGGTGCCGATGGTGTCGAGGTTGCCCGGGTCGCCCTTGCGCAGGATGAAGGTGGTCGGGGTGTTGTCCTTGGGGGAGTAGGTGATGGTGTAGGTCTTGCCAGCCTCGAGGGAGGTGGGCACCTCGTTGAGCTCGAGAGCCCAGGCAGCGGCGATGAGGGCAGCGCCCGAGAGGACAACTTGGAAGAAACGCATTGTGTTTTGGGTAATGTATTAAAGGTATATGGGTATAGATTAGAAGTGGTGAACGAGTGTGGGTGCTGTACAGCGGGGTGAAGGTGAGGAGCTGGTGGTGAGCGAGGGTGAAGGAGTGAAGGTGTGAAGGTAGGTTTTAAAGGGAGGAGCTGGGCAGCTGAGTATTTACGAGAGTCGAGCAAGCCCTCGGCTGAAGGAAGGCTCAGCAACAGCAGGAATGCAACGAGGCCGGCAATGGGGGCTAATGAGGGTTGGCATCCAATGGGCGGCGGCGCCATTGCAACTCGAGCCGCCGACGGGCCCCTTTCCCAGGTGCTCTCAGCACCTGTGAGGGTTCCCTCGAAGGCGAGAAGCTTGGCCCGCAGCTGCATCCCTGCAGGGAACACCAAACGGTGGCCGCCGTGCGTCTGCACTAGCCGCATGCAGGGTGGTCCAGCGCCGCCCAATATCTGGGGAAATTCAGGGGCGAGGTGTCTCCTAGATGCACGGCGGATGCAGTGTGGGAGCGACATGGGAGTGCGCACACAAGAACGCTCTCCGCCGCTGCGATGACGAAATGCCATCGTGTCAGTTGCCAGCTCGACGTTTCTGTGTGCTGTTCGACAGCCGTCGCTATGCGGTCGCATTCCTGGCGTCCCTGAGTCCCACGGCAACCGCCCCCGCGCCCTTTCCCGATTGGCAACCAAGTTCCGCGCTGCGAACGCCTCGTTCATGGCCGCCGATCGCATCATCGTGTTTGCGCACTCGCAATTGCCCCTTTGCATCGCACCACACCACACCTCACTCCGCCCTCGTAAAATAACAGCGGCGAATATTCTCGATCCCTTTGCGCTACAGCCCGGAGATGAATGGTGAAATATTGCCTTGGAAAGATCCCAGCGAAGGATCTCCGGTGTGTGGTCAGGATGTGCCGGTGATTAATCTCAACTAGCGCTGTGCAATCTCGCTACTCGCACGGCACACAACGAATTGGGAACAGCCTGATCTCGCGTGGCGCTTGCGAGGAAAGAGCCTCATGGGCGTAGAAAAGGAGAGGGGGTGCCGTGCTCGGGTTGCTTGCCTGCGTCCTGTGATTTCAATATTTTGTTCGACGAGGAGTCACACTGCGGGATTTAGAAGAGAGTATGATGTCGACGATACATCTGCGAAAGCTACTACCAGACCTAGACCCGGCAGATCCCCATCTCACCGACGAACGACCATCCATAGATCTCGAACCGATATCAAATAGCCAAGCCGCTCCCATCTCATACCTCGGACGTGGAACAATTATAAACCAAATCAGGTATGTCGGCAGATGCTTCGTTGAATCACGCGCACCGATGCCAAAAACTATCCAAGGCCTTCCGCTCGGCCACAGTAATGAAAACCCCAGACCGCGATCCGAAGACATCGTCCTCGTCAGCGACTAGACCTCAGCCTGGTCCCATTCCTGCTCCTGCTTGATGCCATTACCGCGCTCTTGTTTGTTGAAGCCGCTGCCCAAATTGTTGTTGGGAGAGTTGTCGTCATCAGATCCCTTGGCCTTGCTCTTCTTCGCGCGAGGCTTGGGGCTCGCCTTGGGCTTCTTGGGGGTAGCCGGCGGAGTCATCTCGTCGGTAGAGCCAGTACCTTGAACGTCAGCAATAATATGCATATCGTAGGAACGGAAGCTTACCTCGCTTCTTGGACGGAGCGACAGGAGCGAAAGTCTCGCCGCTGTCAACGCGCTGCTTAAGCTCCCTGGCCTTTTGCGTGATGGAGCGGAACTGGTGCTGGAAAGCGCTGGCAGTCCGGGTGCCGTCGAGGGCGCTCATCATGTCGTACTGAGCCATGCTGATGCTGGTATTGCCAAGGGCTATCAGGAGGACTGAGACGCAGTCGGCTGGGACCATCTTGGTGCCGGAATCGGAAGAGGCCTTGGCCATTGTGTTGGTGGTTTATGAGAAGAGGTTGAGGTGCCGAAGTTGCGGGAGGGCAGCGAAGCTGAGCGGACGAGCGCAGAAGGTATGATGAGAGCGAGGTACAGGAAGAGGTGAGCACTGGGGTGGGCGGCGGCCTTATATAGACGGCGGGGCGGCCAGCGCTCGCTTCGCGCTTGCATGGTGAGCGAAGGTAGTGAATGGGAAAGGTGGGGTGAAGGTGAGTGTTAAGCTTGCGACTGGCTTGCTCTCGAGGAGTCGAGGTAGCACGGGAATATAAGGGCGGTGAGCGAGCAGTGTCTGCTTGTCTTCCCGCTGCTGTGTCAAGTCGAGGGAGACGGCTTATGGTGTAGTTCTCCAACACATGTCTGGTTACACTTTACAAACGAGAAGTCTTAGCATACTTTGGTCCTAGTACTGTACGTGAGTGTTTATAGTGGATGGCCGTTCGATGCTGCGAGGGACCTCACCCGATATCGTTCCACAAGAACTTCAGCATACGAGTTACTGTCCTTTGGGACCATCGTCTCCGACTTGGGTATCTTCAGATTGGCATTTGCCAGCTTAAACTTCTGACCTCCGTGAGCCGATGTTTGAGAGCCTCGTCAAAACTCCACCAAATCTCCCATTTCAATCAACTTCTTTTCCTGCATCTTGACAGCATTATCCATCACATCTCTCGAGCCAAACTTTCCCAGGATCTCCGTCTCCACCTCTTTGAACTTTTCCTGCACACTCTTCGAAAAGGCATTTTCGGGTCCGTGACTGGTCTTCGCCGCTTCGTTCACCATGTTGATAAGCACCCCCGCTATCACCGCCATATCAACACCGGGTTTCACCTCAATCCCTGTGCTCGCCAGATATTGGGCCAGCATTGCCATTTGCCATGTCTGAATGACGCGGACGGGATGGTACGGTTGCGGATACAGCTTGGGTAATACAGATTGATGTCGTTTTACGCAATGTGCCCATGCGAGCTCGTATTTGCCTGCTGCAAGCGCATTCACGATAAGGTCGTCTCGGAGAGCTGGCACGGGCTGGCGGTGTATTCGCCAGAGACCGGATTGGCGACAGAGATCCAGGGCACTTTCAATATGCCGGATGGCTTCTTCGGGGTCTGCTGTTTGCGCGTCCTCGTGGAGTTTGAAGACTTCTCCCTGGAGAGCAGCGACTCGTCGTCCGTCTGTAGAGTCGTCGACGTAGTTCGCTGGGTCGCTTGCTAGATCAGGGTTTGCATCCAGCCACATGTCGGCCATCTTTTTGAAGCCCGCGTTTAAATCTTTGGGCGCTATAGCCCATTCATCTTCTTGCGTTTCGGTGCCATTTTGACATTTGCTACATTTGCAGGCGAAGAACCAGCGCGCTCGGAGCTCATTCTGCCGTCGAGCGAATGGATTCGTAGGGTCGATGTATGAGATATAGATCTCTTCGTCCTTCTTGGTGTCCTTCAGCGTCCGAATTTGAACTTGCGGGCCATCCATTATGACATACGCGTTTGGATCACAAGAGTGATTCATGTGGCAGAGGAGTGGATCTATCATGATGCCCAGCGGATCGAAAGTCGGTGTAATGAGCGTGAGCGCATTTGAAAGTATCCTCGCGTACATGGCGGCCACGAACTCTTTGGTGAACGTGTTCTGCGTAGCAGAAAATTGGCTTGTCCCCATGGCCATGAGCTCGATGCCAGGGTACTTTCCGTTCTGGACGAAGTCGTCGATGTGAGTCTCGAGTGCCTGCAGCATGACCCAAGTGTCGTCATCTATGAGCTTGTGTTTCCTCCGGACCAGAAGCTCCATGCAGCCGAGCACAGCTTTTGGGATCTCTTTGTCGCTTACTGATCGGAGGTTTTTGCACTCGTGTTTATGGCCGCGGTTCCATGCCGCTTTCTGACATGCCTAAACAATATGAGTACCAATGACATACGGTTGGTGCCACGATTCATACCTTGCTGCAATATCGAAAGCGCTTGCATCCCGCACAAGTCTGTACCGTTGTCCCCTCCTTGACGTAGAGTCGGGATCCAATCGAAGATTCTTCAGTCCAGACGAAGCAATTCGCGCATGTGTCTTTTAATCTCTCTGATTCCAATGAAGCGAGCAGCGGGCGCTTCAAAGCAATGATAGTTTCGCCACCCTTGAAGTTGACTCCAGCAAACAGGCCATCGCCAATGCAATTTTTGGACCTGGCGAGATAGTAGGGTGATGGCTTCGCCTGTTTGGCTTCTTGTGACATGATGACTTCGAACGTAGAGGGTAAAAGAGATATACAGGAAGGGCATATAGTCAATTTGGAAAAGCACAACGCGATCTTTGAGTCATGCGATGTCATGGAGTTTCACAGGTGGTCGCGTGAAAACGTGACGGGTGGGGCACTAAGCTAGCGCACATAGACGCCGCACACCCTTGAAACCGAGCACCCCGCCACCGCAACACTCGCACGAAAGTCGCTATATATCTATCCGTGGTTCTCAATAATATCGCTGCCACCCCTGAGGAGGGGTTACCCGAGGAGTGTTTCGGAACTAGGCAATATCCCTATTTAGTTGTACAGAACAAGTATAGTTATAAAAAGACGCCTAATTTAGCAAGGGTCCCCCTAAGTAAACTTCTTTACGTTGCAACCTGTTTTCTTCCTAACTTACATGCTCACGTCGTCCTTATGCCCTTATCGTCCTCATGCCCGATCGCCTCCCCCCTCATATCCTTCGCCGTGTACTCGATTAATTCGAAAAAGACGGCTCTGATAGAGCTATTTACAGAGAGCTAGGAGTTGCGCGTATAACTCTTAGTTGTCTTTATTTAAATGTAGACATGTATAGAGAGCCGTATAGGCTAAATATATATATATTTAAGGATATCTAAGAGTATTAACAGCAGCTAAGGAATTGTCACGGTATCCTCCCTAGATCCCCTAACACTGCTAAGTCCTGTTCGTACTATTATTAGTACGCCTAGAACTATTCTCTAAACTTTACCCTAACTAGTAGTTAGTCTGCGCACTAGAAGCATAGACTACCCCCCTAAGTATTTCTACTTTATATCTATTTTACTATTTCTATTCTATACATAACGTCTTATATTACCTAGATATTATATGTAGTAATTAATTAGTCTTTACTATAAGAGCTAAAGGCTTACTT